>CAMXCT020003691.1:0-49421 GCA_947184155.2 Cladocopium goreaui | reverse complement strand
CCTCCCCCCCTTAAGATCCCCCCCATCCCTCTATCGAGGGGATCTGTTGTTTCCTGTTCTATGCCTACTATAACATCATAAAAAGGCAACTATGAATCTTCAACCAAGCACCATCAGTAATATTAAAAGAGTCCAGTGATGGAAAAATTGAGACCATCATCATCATAATAAGAAACATATACCAACCATCAGTATACATCAATATACCATTATTATGTTTATTATAATAGAAAAATCTACCAACCATCATCAGCAATGTTTAATCAACATTTTTCTATTATTAAAAACAACCAAATTTTCACATTACCAACCAACATGTTTCATCAGTAATATCCCTTATGTTTAATGTAGTAGTTGAGACCATTAAGACCACTGCAATTCATGGATACATCTCATTCTGATGGTGAATTTTCACCAACAAACTTCGGCTACCCGGTCGTTGATCATGTTGTTGGCTACATATTTCTTTATATCTTACAATAACCCTGATTATCACTGTTAGTAATATCATCAGATGTTTTCTTATGTTTTTTTATTCATGTTTTATTACTATCGTTATTGTAACAGTTGAAAAACAGTGGATCATACCACTTGTTCCTACTATGATTGAGGTTACTATTGCTATTGTTCGTACATGACTAGTTTCATGATGATGATGATCGGTATTGTTACAGTAAATCAAATGTACATACATATAATCATTGTCACCATAGGGGAAGATATACAGTATTACAGTAGGTTTAAATACACTACTACGACAATGAAGAGCATCGTTTTCATCACAAACACCATAAAGCAAAGTACCACAACACCTAAAAGAAGTAATACACATGTGTATATATATATACACACCTCAGCTTGTACAATGTTAGCACTTTCTCAACGAGCTGCAGTCCGCTAGCCCTTGCTGTTGTGTCTTGGTGTTAATGCTATAAGCGGAAAACTAGCCGCAACTACTTACAGGAGCAATTCGCATAATATAGCTGACACCACTAATGACTCCAAAATTGGCAGAAAACTAATTCAAATGCTTGAATGAGTGCAAGAAATATACAGCAAAGAACGCTCTCGCCGAGTGCAATTGCACCAGCTTCACTGCATGTGTGCACCTCATGTTCCATCAAAAGAATGGGTATCAGATTCAGATGATTGGTCCTGAGTTGAAGATATGTCATACTGCTTGGGTTTGGTAGCTCGCAGGGAGTACTTACGCAATTGTGCGTACATGTTGTTGGCGAGATTACGACTTGATTGCGCAACTATCAAAAATGTCATCCTCCCCGCTCAGGTTGCATGCTTCGCGATTCGAATATGCCATTGATTTGGCGCAAGCAGAGTCTTGTACCTGGTAGGCATGACTACAGCACACGAGCGCCCATCGGCCGTCCAATCAGCAGCTTCACATAGAGCAGCTTTGACGCCGGCATGGCAAAAGACTGGATTGAAATATATATATATATATAGATAAGTTGCAGTGAGGTCGGGTTCTTGTCCCTCTTCATGGCACATCTGCGCCATTGATTTGATGAATGGAATGTTGTCAAAGTAATCAATGGACTTCGCTGCATTCTTCCCATAAAATGTCAATGCTGGGTGATCTACCCACTGGTCCATGCTGGGGACCAAAATTTCGTCTGTGAGGCCGCCAACTTGGGCAATACAAGCGGCCAAAGTTGGTCCTGCCTCAGTAGTTGCCTTCAAGCGCCACAAATGGGCCTGCCCATAAAATGGTTCAACTGCAATCGTAGACTGCAGGAGCTCTTCATAAGTTGCCGGACAAGGCCGAACGAGGAACCTGGATCTTTCCCCGTCTTTAGCAACTCACCACAAAAAAGCCCGCCCGCACCTGGCAATCGTTAGCTCCTGGCTGCGGATGGTACTGGGATACGACGCGGATGGGGTGTAATCATTATGATATATTCATTGGGGATTCTTGATATTCAATGAACTAACTAATAATTGGGAATTATTGAAATTAATTTTGAATTAACAATCAGAATCATGTAGAATTGAGTAAAATGATGAGCGATATCAATCCATCTTATGATTAAGTATCGAACAGCTTTTCCATTTTGGACCAGCCGAATTTTCTTGTTTCCAGCACGATCTCGTTCTCTTTCTGCCACACAAATGTTGGGGAGATGCCCTCTGGACAACAGCCATACCGGGCCAAATCCCCAATATCCACAAGGCTTGGATCATTTTGGAACAGGGGAACAGGGCTCTGCAATTTGATTGTCATCTTCTGGTTGCTGGTTTGAACCCTACCCCTCTGAAAAATAAAAAAGTCAGTTGGGATTATGACATTCCCAATATGATGGGAAAAATAGAACATGTTCCAAAGCACCAACCAGTCATTAATCACCATTAACCAACATCATTAACCATTATTATCCATGATCAACCATCATTAACCATCATTATTCTCCCAACTAAAAGAAACACACATTTGACATTTCAGACGCGTTCCCAAAATCTGAAGCAGAGCCAAAATCCTATTCAAACGCGTACATAGAAAAGTATGGGTCAAAAGCTTTGTAGCCAAACGGTACCCTACAATAGCTGCTCAATGGATGGTTATTCCCCAAAACATGGTAAAAGTTTTCGGCTTTGACCAATCCCAACATGTCAAACCAGATCAGATTGCTGACTGATGTCATTTCTAGGTGTTTGCAAAAATCACCATCAATATCACCATAAATCATATATCACCATATTACATCCTGTACAATATCATAGATCACCACAAAATGTTTGGTCACTACCTAGTTTTGCGTTAATCCATGTTACTCCCCCATTTTCAGATCCAAAAATCAACCTGTTGGTGGTCTCTTCCATTAAATTCCATATCATATATATACACTATAGTATTAACTAATTGTATATAATAATACATATAATGCCATATATAACAATATATAAAATAATAGTATTATATATATACATTATTATATATATACAGTAGTTATAACATATTATATAGAATAATGTTATATATATAACTATATATATAATTATATATATATATTAAAATTACCTGGCCAATCCCAACTATCAAAACTCAGCCCTCACAACTACAGCCTCTGGAACGGTCTCTCCGCGCTCCAGACCTAAATCTGGCTGTTTGTATGTTACATTTTTACCGCATCTGGGGATTTCCTGAAAATGGGGGTACCCCAAATGGACGGTTTATAACGGGAAAATCCCATTACTGGTTGGTGGTATACCTACCCCTCTGAAAAATATGAGTCAGTTGGGATGATGAAATTCCCAATATATGGAAAAATCAAAGCCAAATGTTCCAAACCACCAAGCAAATTAAAATGGATGATAACTGGGGGTACCCCTATGACTTAGGAAACCGCTATCTAACTATAGCTAGTTCATCAAAACCCAGTTGTGTTCTGAAACCTGGACAGCTATTTTTGACCACCGCCTTCAACAATTCAGATCTCAGCCGCTGATAAATGGTGATTTCATTGGCAAAATATGATAAAAGTCCACCAGCACAGATATGGATTTCGCTTTAGCAAAACTGTCGTGATTTTCTAAGGATATTGACATGGATTTTGCCAGCAACAAAAACATGGAAGAACAAATAACAAATCCAACATTATCGTGATACAGTAGATGGACAACATATTCAACCCCTGCAAAAGACATCAAAAGACTCTGTGCTCAACCCCCCACCCAAAAAAAATCACAATGTTTTAGTGCGCATGTCAGCAAAAGTTAACATTGGAGCTAACGCACCTCAGTAACATTGAATTTTGAGGGGGAAGGGGTGATACTGGATAGAAAGGGTTTGACATATCTATTCCATCTAGGGTAGTGGGTGAAGTGTATATAAAACCCACACACGGAATCATAATTTGAAGTACTTGTGGTACCCCCATTTTTTGAACCATACCTGGATCGAAAAGCATAAAAAGGAATTGGAAGCAAACCCGGAATCAGTCAAATGACTAATTTGACCTCTGGCAGTGACAACCCAATATAGTAACCAAAAAAAAGTAGAAGCATGTAGTAGGACTCTACTTATCTATTTTTTCTGGGCTCGCTATATTTCACAACAAGGACTCTCTGGGACCCCTGTCGGATTCTGATCAACAAACCCGAAGAACTTTTCAGTGGGTTTCAGGAATGATCTGGGCAAAGTTGACGCACTAGGCGACGATTATGGTGGGAAGTAACGCGGCTAGTATTCATGCGGTGAAACTACCCGCTGGTAAACGTTTACAAAAAACTATGGAACATCACCATTTTTAATGGGAAAATCCACTATTTCTATGGCCATTTTCAATAGCTATGTAGCAAATTACCAGAGGGTACCCCAAATATGAAAGCTGTAATAGCTTTTGATCCATCCCCCATATCTAAAGAAACCAGATTAGTATACTGAAATGTGTTTGTTTACCAGAGGGTAAAAATTCCCAAGGAATGGAGCCACGGAAGGCTTTCCTTACCATCAAACAGTCGTAAGTTCTCCGGGTATGTCCCTATCTTCCCAAAAAAATGGCTGGAACCAGTTACAAATCAAACAAGTTCCCTGGGGTAAACATACAATGTGAGGCCCCCACTTATAAGTTGGTTTATACGCCCCAGTAAATATAGTTATAAGTACCACAAACCATAGTTATTGGAGTTATAAACCAACTTAGCTATCGAACGGGGGCCTCACATTGTACAGAAAGATGTGGAACAGCCATAGTTTCCCCATTTGGACAATGACTGGTTGGTGGTTGAGCCTACCCCTCTGAAAAATGATGGAGTTAAAGTCAGTTGGGATGACATTCCCAACTGAATGGACAGTCATAAAATTCCATGGTTCCAAACCACCAACCAGACATTAATCACCATTAACCAACATCATTAACCATTCTTATCCATGACTAATCATCATTAACCATCATTAATCACCATTTCTGATGGGTTTTCCACATCTTGGTTTGGATCTGTTCTTCCAGCTGTTCCAAACCGCACCTTGCTGCTTTCACCAGGTCACCAGCAAGGCCACCTTGTTGAGCTCGTGTCTACGAGACCTTCCAAAGTTGAGCACCGAAGGCCACAAGGTATGGCCTACCGAACGAGGAACGTGGAGCTTGGAGCTGGTTGTTTTAGGAACGTGGGCCTTCACCGGACCCCATGCCGCTCGACTGGAAGCTGACCTGTTGACGACCAGAACATGCAGCCGCAGTGGCAGCTGTCCCGTGTACCAACTTGCTCTCCTCAAGCACCGCAGTGCCACTCTTGGTCGCTTCTCGCCGGACACACAGATCGTCATTCAAAGCTTTCAATCAGCAAATGTGATTAATCAAACTATAGGATTTATCAAACTATAGGATTATAATTTAAATCACAAACAGGATTTATCAAAGACATGTGATTTGACAACAGCCACAAACACCGAAGACGTCACGATTTTTTCCAGAGTCTGCTGGATCAATCCGTCTGCTTGGGGCCCCAGCGATCTGCCTCAACCTGCAATCGGCATCGGTTTGAGAACTCATATGGAGGGTTTCTAAGTCATGGGGGATCCCCAAGAGCTGGTTCCCTGGTTGGTTTCATGGAAAATCCCATTTATAAATGGATGATAACTTGGGGTACCCCCATTTTGGAAACCCCCATATGATGATTCATCTATTTCAGCATGAAATCTTTGGCAAAAAAAAGTGTCAATATGTGCCAATTCTCATATAGCTAAAGAAAATTCTATTCTCAGAAAAAAACTGTGGAATCAAAGGCAACACATCCAAATTTTTACATTTTTTTTTACAAAGAACATGATCCTTTTCTGGTACCCTCTGGTAAACTAACATAACTATGGAAAATCACCATTTTTGATGGGAACATCACATCCACTATAAATGGCCATTTTCAATAGCTATTTTGACATAACCAGAGGGTACAGAAAATACCATTCTCCAAGTATTTTGAATGTAACGAATGGAATCCAACGGGATCCAATCTATCTGTGACCGAATGGGTCGCTGGCTAACTCTTTTGACCCAAATACCTTACTCTGAATGAACATGTCATATCGTATATAATTATCATTAATATAGAATAGATATAGACATTATAGACTCAAAGAAATTCACCCGTTTTTTTCGATGACTTCGGAAAACTATGGATTCACCATGAATCTTTCCAAAAAAAAAACGAGTGGTTTCCAGGCCTCCATGGACTCGTCTCGCTCCAGGCCTCAGGGATTCCCTGTTGGGATGAATACCCGGCCTGGTAGTCACAGTCCCAAAAAACGAGGGAAAGATCCACCATGCTATGAATTCGTTAATGATGATTCATGATGGTTAATAATGGCTGAGTCGGGATCAACCCAAACTGTTTTAATGTGTTTATCTGGTTGGTGGTTGAGCCTACCTCTCTGAAAAATGATGGAGTGAAAATCAGTTGGGGTGATGACATTCCGAATATGATGTGAAAAATAAACCAAATGTTCCAAACCACCAACCAGCAAATTATGAACATCGACTTCATATGAATTCATATTTGTTGGGAACTATGATCATCCACCTTCTTTTGATGAATGAGAATCAACCAAACATAGCAAAAACCACGTATGGGAAATGATAAAAAGGGGCAATATATTAGGTATTAATGGGTTACAATTATGAGGTAATAGGGATTCCCGTGGAGTCCAATGATGGTCGGAGGAAAGCAACACATGGCATTATTTTCAACCAACAAGAAGTAAGTAACCCATATGAGCAAACAAACCAGAATGCAAACATCGCCAGATTCCGGACAACACATGCAAATAAGATCAAATAAGTGTCATCAAATATCATCCAAATATCCATTCTTCATGTCACTGTCCAACAATATGCCACATTCTGTCGAGGCAATGTTCTGTCACAAAAACTGCATTTCCGAAGGTTTGAATGTCGAATAGGAAAGACATTGCAGTTTTTGACCAAACATTTTGAACCCTTCCGATTTTATCGGTGCCCCAACGATCTTCTGGTAGCGAAGGCCCTGAAGGCTGATTTCCCACCTGACACTGAGAATGGCTGGAAGGCTGGAAGGCTGCTGGATTCATTATGATGCTCCCCAATATAGACATTATAGTGACGGACATATACTTGGAACATCAATTTTTTCCAAAATTTCGGAACCTTTTCTTAGAACATCAAAACAACTACACTTAGAACATCAGAAATGTTCTAAGTACGCACTTAGAACATCAGAAAAACAGATACTTAGAACATCTCCTTTGATTTTTTGCACACTTAGAACATTAAACACACATATACTTAGAACATGTCCTGTTACTTTGGTAAATCTGCATATATACACACAAATACCTTGGTGAACACCATACTTAGAACACTTTCTCCCCTCACTGCTGCAGCATTCTATACCTTTTCTTCGGGAACAATATCCCAAGCAGTCTTCGCTGCAATGGGAAGGTCTCTAGTATATAATTTGTGGGTTTCCTACAGCGGGTAGTCAAAAAGCATAGGTTTCAATACTAAAATGAGCTAAAATGAATTATGTATAATTTTGAATGTTTTGGAGATGCCTCATTATTGGTTCCCCACTGGGATGTTCTAAGTATAGCTTGGAAATGTTCTAAGTATAGGTTTTGGGTATGTTCTAACGACTTAATACTTAGAACATCCCCGCTGTGACGATTTTCAGATTTTTTTCCAAATGATGTTCTAAGTATTTTTCCGTCGCTATATATTATAGAATATTATAGAGATTTATTATTGAGGGATACTATGATACTAAGGATTACTAAGGGTATTAAAGGGTCCAAAACAAGCTACAACTAATCATCAACAGAGTGTTTTGTTGACCCTGATTGACTTCATGTGACGATTATGTATATCTTAATGGCTGCAAAAATAACAACAAAAATGTTCCAAAGTAGCCGCAGTTTCCCCAGTTGCTGCAACGAGGACAGTGACATTTCACCGCTTAAGCACACAAGGATTCGCAAGGGATCTTCACCAATATGAAGCAACTTTAAGGATATAGAAGGATAAAGACCAAGGAAACCTCGGCAGTTCAAACAACCCCCGGCAGTTCATGTTGATGTACCCTCTGGTTATGTCAAAATAGCTATTGAAAATAACCCATTTATAGTGGATTTACCCATTGAAAATGGTGTTTTCTATAGTTTTTTGTATGTTTACCAGAGGGTACATATCCTATCTTTTTGAAGACCGCTGTGTTTCATCTCATGTCCCTCGTTGAAACTCCGAGCATTCCCGCTGCCACCAAAGAGCCTCTCCACGCTCTGTGATACCTTGGTGAACAGTGATCTGTGGAGACCTGTGGATACTTCCCATATCCAAAAACGACCAAAAAATGACGATTCCACCCGGCAAAAGTTCTAACTGCTTGCTGGTTGAGCCTACCCCTCTAAAAAATGATGGAGTTAAAGTCAGTTGGGATGATTATTCCATTCCCAAAATGATGGGAAAGTCATACAGTAATCCAGCCATGTTCCAGTCACCACCAACCAGTCATTACCAGTTTTCCTCATCACCATTAACCAACATCATTAACCATCATTATCCATGATTAACCATCATTAACCATTATGAGCTATAGACACTATGAGCTATAAACATCCATAAAAACAGTAGTTGACGTGTTGACGTTTATGGATTTTCCCATCATTTTCCCATCATTTTCCCATGATTTTCCAGGAAGATTTCCAACCAGTCATTAATCACCATGGATTTTTCCATAAGATCCAGTGGTTTCCATCATGTTTTTCCAGCAACAGTGATCACCAACCAAACCAGTTGAATTGGTATAATATATATATATTATATATATATATGTATATTGATCATTTACACCCATATCCATTTCTTGTATATTATATAGATACATCCCATTCCTCATGGGTAAGAACAGTTGAGATAATTTCTTGTGTATATTATCTTGGACTGTAGGTTGTATTGTATATATATATATATACACTATAATATATATATATACAATACAACCTACAGTCCAAGATTTTCCGGCACAACAGCGCCGTTTGTTCCTTCCACCCCGATTTTTAAGGCGGGCACCCACACGATCCGCGGAGGAAGCCTCATGATTTTAACCCGGAAGTGACTGGTTGGCAGATTTCATCCATTTCATCCTACAATGTGAGGCCCCCGTTCGATAGCTAAGTTGGTTTATAACTCCAATAACTATGGTTTATGGTACTTATAACTTATAACTATATAGTTACTGGGGCTTATAAACCAACTTATAACTGGGGGGCCTCACATTGTACCAAAAAACGAGCGAATCACGTTTGGAAGTGACTGGAAATCATTAGAGATTCCATTGGCTACTACCTGGCTTCAAGTGAAAAATGGGCTTTTATCAAAGATGATGAGGTAAACCCATGTCTTCAAATGCTACGTAGGTTTAATCGAACCGAATGGTCAAGTCTGTTCTGGTCTACTGGTCTAGCTTTTCAATTTACAAAATCACTTTACAACTAGCTTGGAGAGATAGTACCTCGAGCAACGGACTCTGTCCACCCAAGGTGTGGTTCCATTAAAGCCAGCCTCTTGCATTTCACCAACAGTTCAGGTCATTTATATACCATGAGCTAGAAAACACCTAGGAGCACTGCTTCCCTAATTTTGTTGATGATCTTCCTCCTCTTCTTCTTCTTCTTCTTTTTCTTCTTCGATTTTTGCTGTGAAACAGGGTTTCCCTAGCTTTTAATATATGTTTTAATATGGTTTAATCCATAGCATTCCACGTTTAGTTCTGGATATCATTGATATTTTTCATCTGACCTCCATTCCTACGGACCCCTTGGCCCCTGGTTGGATTCCTACATGGTTGGCCCAAAAAACGACACGCTGCCAGCATGTCATGTGACCAATCTGGCCTCCATCGGCGGAAAGATCTGCGACCTCATGATTTTTTGGCTGCGGATTCACATGGAGAAAACTATGAATTGGATGGCCTAGAAAAGATAAAATAACTATACTTATATATATATATGGTGAATCCTGTAGATTAAATATGGATAATTATATAATTGTCATGGAACATTATAATCAGGTGATGGCTTAAGATAATTCACATTGTATAAAAAGTGATGGGTTCTGGCTCATTGAGAAAAGTAGTTCCTTCTCCAAAATATAAAATAGAGCCCAATCCAAACCCTGATCCTGGTTGAGTATTGGACCTATTGATGAATTGTGGTCCCAAACATTAGGGTTACCCTCTGGTAAACATACAAAAAACTATGGAAATCACCATTGTTTATGGGTAAAACAACTATTTCAATGGGCCATTTTCACTAGTTATGTTAGTTTATAGTCGGAGAATAGTCACAGTCTCCAAGGAGTTTCCCCTTTCTGCCAAGCTTATTGGATGGCAGCTCGATGGGACCTTTGTTTCGTCATATTGGCGGATACACCTTTTTCAAACCTTGGACGCCTTTTGAATCTCATCTGTCTCGAAAATCATGTTCACCATTCATCCATTAGAAATTGCTGAATTTTGAGACATTGGCAGCCCCTTTTTGGTTTTTTGCACCGCAAAAACTGCATCCAAACTTTGAAAAAATCATGGATCAGTCCATGAAGGATTTCCATCTCCGCCAAATGACTGGAGGATCTCTTCTGCAAAGGAGCTCCACATATTTCGAGCCATTTTAGCGGCAGATGACTGGAGAGTCCTGTGACCCCTCAGAAAGGAAACAAGCAGGACCTGTCTCATTTTATGCAGAGAAAACATGGCATATCACAATTCATCGGGGCGACTGCTAAAAATCTGCCGAACAAATATCGTTTGTTCATCGATGATCTTAGATGATATCAAGGAACATGCCTGGAAACACTAAGCAATCCATCTGATTCAACAGTTACACATACGCCAGAGATGGGTGGTGAAATATCTGTTTTGAGCCTCAACTGGGCACATCCTGGGATCTTCCGGTGTCATGGCTGGAAAATCCTCCATTAGGGGACTATCCGACTATCCCATAAGCACCATCTTTTTGAGGGATTTCCAATTACGTTTGATTACCAGAGTCTATGGGACATTTACCAAACCCTGTCAAAACAGTGGCAGGGGCATCTTTTTCGAGACTAGCAAAGCTACTGACCGGCTGGGCAGACTGAAGGCAGCGTAATTTTGGGATCACAAGCAAACAAGTGAGACGCTGATTATATCATATGTGGGCTATAATCATGGGGATATCTAATGGCACACTCATGATACTCGATGGGAATGGGAAATCGCCAACAATTTGATATATATATAATATATATATGTAATATGTATATATATAGTTAAAATTTTAATCATATGTATGTCGTATAATGTCGTATAGTCATGCATCCCATGCCGGAATCCAAGCAGAATGTTCATACATAAATCCGGATAAATCTGAAACTCGATGACTACCCCCGAACATGGCAAAAAAAACCAATTCAATGGATTGGTTTAAGGGAAAATTGAAACCGGAACCCCCCATATTTAATGGGAAAATCTATGGTTTCCGGTTAAGATTATCCCTTAAATCAATCCATTGACCAATCCAACAAAGTTGACCTTGGCAGATGTAACCAGGGAATTCATATCGCTGGATGAGTTTTCGAAAAAACATCACTGGAAATCCATGGATTTTCCAATTCACTTTCCCATTTTCCCCATGAAATAGAGGGCTTTCCATGCGTTTCCAGTGAATTTTCCTGGCTTGTTGAATCTGATGATGAAGTCTTTGTATTGTTTGGGGCTGATTCAGAACTCCCAAGGGCTTGTTTGAACATGTTCAATGTTGAGGGGTGCCACAAAGTTCTTCGTCATTTGTCACTTTTTTGCTTTTCATTTGTTTTTCTTTAAACTATGCTATCCAAATCTGGTTGGTGGTATACCTACCCCTCTGAAAAAAAAATGAGTTCGTCAGTTGGGATTATTCTTCCCAATATGGAAAAATAAAAGCCATGTTCGAAACCACCAACCAGTCATTAATCACCATTAACCAACATCATTAACCATTATTATCCATGATTAACAATCATTAACCATTATCAGCTATCCAAATGTTTGTGTTTGAAAAGGTATAAGTCAAAACACATATGTCCCCTCAGGATGAATCATACCAACCCAACGGTTCAAAAAAAATCGGGATGATTCCCCCAATTTGAACTATGTCAAAATGGTGACATCGCATTGAGGTCATTATCATTCGTCAAACTATGTCAACATTAATTATCAACCATCAATTCCGTCAAATCATGGTTATAATGTTATATATATATACCCCTTATATCCCCATTCTATCAATCATATATATATATTATATAATCTCATCTCTGCCATGATCTGGTAAACCTCCATTCTTCTGGGTCCGTGTGCAGCCCCAAACTTAGAACTTCTGTCCAGCCGTCAACACGCTTGGGCCCGTGGCGGTAACCACACCCTGACGTGAAATCGTGACACATCGGCAATTTCCGACGTGGTGCAGCGAACCTGTTCATCCCAAATTTCGGATGCTCAAAAAACCAATATGGCAGTGGGTCAAAACCTTGTACCCCTGTAGTTCACATCAAAATAGCTGGTAAATGGATGTTCATCCCTCTAAAAATGGTATTAATAGGTATTGACTCATAGCCATATAGATCAATAAGATCAATATACTTAAACAGTTCAATCACAGATATCAATCGTGTTACCCTCTGGTTATGACTAACATAGCCATGGAAAGATCCACCCATTTTTAAGAACGGTAAACCATCTATAAATCGATTAGGGCCATCGAAAAACCATGGCGAACTGTGAATGTCATAACCAGATGGTAAATCCCACTATATCCCCTATAAATCCCGATAAATCACCATTAAATCACCATAAATCACCATTAAACCACCATTTTTCAGAATTTCCCCCAGTTCTTGGTGACACAAAAAATTCCCAGCGGGCGCTTGGGCAGGTTCCACAGGTTCCCATCGCATCTCTCAGCGGTTGTGGACCGTGGCGACCAGCATGAAGGCCTTTAGCCGCTTTCGCCAGACCCAGGGCATGGCTGGTGAACAGAACGGCTGGTGAAAACCTGGTGGTTGATGGAGGAGATAGAGAACTAGTGAATGGGATGAAACATGATGAAACTAGGCCAACTAATAACTAAGGTCGCCTTTTCTACCAGGAAAAACACGGCTAGTGGTTTAAGGATGAACACTTACCATAAGAAAAAGGTGGTTTCTTGTCTTTCACCATGTTTCAACCAAATAAACATGCACGCTCCGAGGATGTTTGCCCACCACTTATCGTCATAAGCGGTATATATCATTGGATTGGTTCACAGGAAAAATTACAGGAAACCCCCATATTAAATGGTAAAAACTATGGCTTCCTGTAGATTTTCCTTTAAACCAATCCAAAAAATATAGCTTCATGGAGGATTTGAAAAAAAAAACATCTTTGACTGCTCAGTTATTTCCTCACTGACTGACAGTTATCTTATCACCAATCAGTTCCAATTTATTGGTTACCCTCTTGTTATTTAACATAGCCATGGAAAGATCCACCCATTTTTAAGAACGGTAAACCATCTATAAATGGGCCATGTTCCATGGCTATGTAACAAATAACCAGAGGGTAGATCTGTTGGATCGGTTAGATACTCAGTATCTCATGTGGTTGATGAAACTATACTGGTGGGTAGTATACCTATCCCTCTGAAAAATGATGGAGTTCGTCAGTCGGGATGATGAAATTCCCAATATATGGAAAGTCATAATCCAGCCATGTTCCAAACCACCAACCAGTCATTAATCACCATTAACCAACATCGTTCTTAACCATCATTAACCATCATTAACCATCAATAACCATCATTAATCACCATGTTCCAAACCACCAATCAGAATAATTATAGATATATTAAGTCCCATTAAGCCTTAAAGCCATATTAGCCAGTTAATCATCATCATTAACCATAAAAACCAGATCATGGCTTGGGAATTATCCATAATCATAATCCAATCAGAAACACCAGTATATTTGTTGGTTAAACCACCAAGAATATCTCGTGGCCGCATCCCCCCCAAAAATGCGAAAAAGCCGATTTCGCGCCGCCTGATTCACCCCGAGGTACGGCAAGACCAGGGTCAACCTATGAAGAACGTGATGAACAACCGGTGGGTTAATAGGCCCGATCTGAAAAAACCACAGATACAGATTGATACAATATAGCAATATATATCAATATATATATATAATATGTATATGTATATTATATGTATATATATATATATGATATATAGATATATACAATATGGAGAGAGGGAAAATATGGGAAAATCATTTAAAGTGGAAGCCTGGTACCCAGCCAGTGTTGGGATAGGTGTACAACTACAGTACAAAAAATGACATGATTTGACAATGTTTGACAATCATTCCCCCATGCACCATGCATGGTTTACGTTAGGCAACCATGAAGCCACCAACGATTACTATCCTCACCACAGAATCCCATGAACACGCCATGGAAACATCCCATGAAATCACCATGACAATTCATCATTTCATCCCAATATCCCATGAACATTCAATGAATATCCCACCAAAATATCACCGTTTTATTGTCATGTTAAAAGCTTACTCTAGAGTAAACTAACATAGGTGTGGAACATCAACCATGGACGAGTTTCCTCAGGTTTCCCCATGGGTTTTAACCCTAGAGTAATCCCATCATTATGCCTCCATTGTCCATCATTATCCCATAGTTTCAGTATATTCTCCCATTCTATTCCATCTATAGCCATATAATACCACATGTTTATGTTCATTAAATAATATCCCATATATGTATCTGGGTAAATTATCATATTTCGCAAATCTGAATTAAGGCCATTTGGGGATGATTCCCCTTACTAACTATGATTACAGTGAGGTCACAGTGCGGTCGTTATAATTTACCCAGATATATATATATACACATATGTATATATAATATAATATATATATATGTATATATATGTATGTATATGTATATATATATATGATAGGTTTATGTTAGGCCCAACCGCCACAGCGCTGTGAGTTCACTCGCCGCAGATCCAGCGCTGTCGTCCAAGCTGCAGTGGCATTGCAATCATCCACGCAGGCCCCAGCCATTTCAAGAAGCCTGTGACCTTCGAGGACGCCCATGGTCCCATCGAAGATCTGCTTGCATGGAAATCTATGTGGAAAAAGATGAGAAATACATGGGACATATAGTGAATAGAATGGAACATATGTCTGGAATATGGGAATATCATCAATATATCATCAATATATCATCAATATAATCCCTTCCTCCTACCCTCCCGTGTCATCAAAGGTGGCTGGGAAATCCCCGAACTCGATGAGGGTTTAGTTCGCTGGGAAAATCATCCAACCAAATATTCTCCAGCAGGTCTTTGATTGCCGCAGGGTAATCTTAAAGAAGGGGGATACATATTATATATATATGATTATGTATATATGATTATATATATATATACATACATATGATTATGTATGAATAATGAAAAACAAATCATAACAAACCAAAGATTAGAATCAATTTCTCATGATATATGTGCTGTAAAACTGACGATCCACCCAATATCTTTGATTTCTAGAGGGTAACCCAATAACAGGGGACACCCATGAGCTTTTTTGGGATGATCCAAGCATCAGCCGCATCACAGCCAGCCACCAAGCTACGAAGTCATTCAAAATGAGATCGTGCAATAGGAGCTCCCACCAGCCTAATGTGGTGAAGGCCTCGCTCAAAAGGCTGATGTCGAAAATGTCGAAAATAAAATGGGCAAGCTACAGATTGACTGCTTAAAATGGGCGGTTTCAACAACTAGAATAGGGATTTAACATGATTTCACCAGCAAAAAAATGGATTTAGGGGGGCACTGGAAATCAGAAATCAAACATGGCTACTTATTTGGAAAATCTATGAAAATCCTACATGTTCTTGGAACATATGTGGAAGAATCCATTGCCTTAAATTACTGGAAGGCATCAACAATGTCCTGGGAGATGTGTAAGAATACACGCAGCTACTGGCGACGATTTTCATTGCTGATAACCACTCGATTGTGAAGATAAAGGAAACAAGATGAGCCAACTTTATCACAATGATGATTTCCCAGTTGAACACTGAAACCACCATTGAAACTGGTTTGTTTGGATAAACATTTCAAACACGTTGAACAACTGTGGCTCACAGTGTCAAAGTGCATTGAACCCGCATCACCTTTCATCAATGGTAATTTCAGGATGCTAAAATGGAGGTACGTTAGTACCATATTTCTGGCCATATTTTGTGGGGATATTACCTGAAATTTAGGCCTAAGACATAGGCCTTATATATGGTAGGTACCTCCAATTTAGGATCCTGAAATTCCCATTGACCGTTCAACAGGTGATGTTTTTGAAGGGGAATCATTGAGATCATAATTCGAGTTGTGCCAGTTGTTGATGCGCGTGTTAAACCAAGGCAAATTCACCAGCTAGTATGTGGTTGGGAAACTCTTGGTAGCTCCAAATCGCTCCCCATTTAATAGGGAATATGAATACCCATAGCTCCTTTGCTCCCTCCTAACCACTGGATAGCCAGCAAATCTTCTTGTCAACTATTGAGTTCTATACAAAAAATCATCTCACTATTTGTTTTGTTACACCTTTATGTTTGTTGGACAAGATGGTCAAAATCCCTTCAAGAATTGGCTACAAATGCAACGTATGAATATGAACCTTAAACATGTCCCCAAACAGGTGGTGAACACCCAGAAAATCATCAAGCTTCATCGAAATTCCATGGATTAACCTAAATTGGAGGTACCGATTCCATATATTTTAGGCCTATATATATTAGGCCGATAATTCAGGGAATATCACAAAATATGGCCAGAAATATGGTACTAACTTTACGTACCTCCATTTGCTCTTTCCGGTCTTTCTTAAGCGTTTCTTCTCCGTGCGGCCTGGTACCAAGACATGGAATTCGCCAGCTCAGGTGTCATGGTGGTCTCGCCGACCCAGAGATAAGCACCTCTCGTTGGCCCAGTCGGCCACATGTTTTTTTTTTTCCGACAGCACATGATGGTTAATATGTGGTTATAATATACTGTTAATAGTGGTTAATATATGGTTATTATATGGTTAATGATGGTTAATAACAATGACTGGTTGGTGGTATACCTACCAACCCCTCTGAAAAATGATGGAGTGCAAGTCAGTTGGGATGATGACATTCCTAATATATGGAAAAATAAAACAATATGTCAGCCTATCTTAAATTATGTTGCTAACATCTTTAGATGATCATCCGATAAACAAAAAGAAGTGATCTAACCACACGTCATCAATGTGTTCATGTTTAGATATGTTCAAAAAAATATGATGTCACCGGCCAGCCACCACATGTCACTGCGGAATCTGATCATTTTCAAACGCTGCAAACCCAAACGGTTTGCCCGCGGCGAATCCCAAAAATATCCTTTGACATGCTCAAATCCCTGCGTAGGGTTTAAGTTGTTTACTTTCCAAAACAACAAACCCTAAAACCCTAAAACCTAAATTGAAACCCTAAATCCTGAAAACTTAAAGTCAAAATCACTGCGTATAGCATCGTACAGCCAGTGTTTTCATTCATCTTCTGGTGATAAGTATATTGTTTGGATGTGTTGTTTGAGTGTGGGCGAACCCGGGGTTTGGAGGGAACATGTTTCAATTTGCAACCAGCAAAACTTAGAAATCAATATCAACAAAAACGATCAGTGCAGGCTCTTCAAAGTCGTCCTAAAAGAAACAACCCGACCCAAATATGTTTCTTTCTTTTAACACCTCTAGCAAAACTTCCCAAGCGATCCCAAGCGCACTTCATTGTGAATTTGAAAAATCCTGGAGATTCATAGAGCAAACGTCCCCAGCATAAACACTATCCAGCCAGGAGAAGTCTTGACGATGATCCCTGGCTGTTTCGTTGCCAAATTTTGCTGGTCAAACTCTGTTGAGGTTAGACATGAATCCATAGCTGGTCAGGAAATGGTTTCGAAAAAAATGAATCCCTACTTTGGTGGGATATTCCATCCATTCCCATTTTGATCGGTGCAATTTCCGTTTCGGATTTGGATTCAAACTTCCCAGATTCTTTGGTGGAATGCCCGGAATTCGGTCGCTCTAAAAAGTCATCAAAGTATATAAATCATATCGTCAAAATCATTTTTCATATGATGATTGCAGATAAATCATATACCAAAATCATATAAATCATATCATATCATGATTTTTAAAAATAAACAATTCAAATCATATGTTCAAGCATATAATGATTGCATATAAACGAATCATACCAAATCCACTTTGCTTCCTAGAAAAAAAATATGTCCATGACTTTCCAGGGAAAACATTTTTTTCCCCCATGGTTTCCCTTTCAAAGAAAGCTATGACCGTACAGGGCGCAAGGGTGAAGGACATCCAGCGCGATCACGGTGATGATGATCAGCGAGGTGAGGCCACCTGCGACAACGAAGACGTGATCCAATGGAGGATTCTGTGATAAATGGTGGATATCTAAAATAATATCTATAATAATCTACAATATCTATAATATCTATAATAATCTACAATATCTATAATATCTGTAATATCTATAGTCTATCTGTAACATGTGTAATATGTATAATATCTATAACTGTCTATAACCCATTATCCAATTGTATAATATCCGTTTTTTTTTGCCAAAACCTCTAGCTTGGTCAACGCAATATCCGTAATGGATATAATTATTAATGGTTACAACATAATTATTTGATATGATATTGGATGACATGTAGAATGAATTATGTGGATTGTGTGGATTACTCTATACTGATCATCCAGCAGCAATCGCATATTGATCACAACATTTCCATAATCAAGAAATAACTGGTTGGTGGTATACCTACCCCTCTGAAAAATATGAAAGTCAGTTGCGATTATTATTCCCAATATATAAAAAAAAACATGTTCCAAACCACCAACCAGACAACATTTCCATAATCAAGAAATAATCAAACAATAACGCGTTATAACTGCATTGCTGGACACTATGGGTCCAAATTGGGTAGCCCTAAAAAATAATGGTTAAACATGCTCAATACTAAAATATACCCTCTGGTAATTTAACATAGCTATTGAAAATGGCCATTTATAGTGAGTTTTCCCATTAAAAATGGTGATTTTCCATAGTTATGTTAGTTTACCAGAGGGTACTAAAATCAGTGGTCCCCCGAATCTTGATGTTTGACCTCTCCCCACATGTGAGCAGAAGAGTATGTATGGGTATGACATAGGACTTGTCATGGCCATATAAGGAAATACATTGCGTGTTATTATCTGTGCAATTGATATATCTTTGATTGTGCAAATGTTGTAATCAGTATATGGATATATCAATTCTATGGGATATATCAATTGTATGGCTTATGTGGATATATCAATCATATGGGTTATTCTGATTGTAAGCGTAAGAATTGCCTTATACTTGACATAGAACCAACACAATTCATGAGGGCACACCCTCTCTAATTTTAACAATTACCCTCTGGTTATTTAACATAGCCATGGAAAATGGCCCATTTATAGATGGTTTACCTATTAAAAATGGTGATTTTCCATGGCTATGTTAGTCATAACCAGATGGTAACAATTAAGTTAAAACTGGCCATATCCAACTATGCATAGCCTCATCTTCCAAGTTCGACATCAGTCGCTTTGTGTCATTCATTTTACCCAACTTCCTGCTGATCGCCACATCCCATTCCATTAAGGGTCCCATTTAAAACTGCTTCGGCTTCATGTTCTATCTATCCCATTTATGTAAAAAACCGTGTGAAAGCACAGCATTTATCCCAGAGATCAAACATTTTTTTCTTAACTTAACAAACTAACCCCCAACACAAGCATCGCATCTCATCCTTCCCATCCTTCCCATCCTTCCCCTCCTTCCCCGTCGCCCGTCGCCTTCATCCAACGCGCCGGTGGTGCAAAAGTAAATCCAGGCGAACACCGCGGCAACTTCCAGCAACAGCGTCCAGTACTTCCTCAGGCGAACGAACCGATGGTTTGTGAGGGGATCCGGGGATAAATGTTTAATAAATATAATATATATATATATATATACATAACCAAGAATAAATATGAGTACAGTACATAACCAAGTATAGGACTTTGATATATTTGATATATGTATATATATATATATATACATGTGTGTGTGATGATATGTGTAGGGTTTGACAATGGGCGATTCAGCCTCAATTGGCATTGGCAATGTGAAATATCATGAGGATTCCCAGCAACGAGGCTGTTTTGACTTGCGCCGCTGACAGGCTGACAGCACTACTATGCTACCCATGATAGAAATTCACATCCTACTCTAGTGGCATTTTACTTTGCTATATTTGTTTGGGTATTCATAATTTCATTTATATATATATATGTATACATACATATTATATATATATACACTGTATATATATATATATATTATATCCCAAGCACGATCACATAAGAAACCAGTTACCAGGAGCAACTTCAGGATTCTCCAAGCACCAAGCATCCCCAAGCATCCAAAGCCAAACATCCCCAGTGGTTTATACCATCTGGTTATGACTAACATAGCCATGGAAAGATCCACCCATTTTTAAGCTCGGTAAACCATCTATAAATGGGCCATTTTCCATGGCGAACTGTTAGTCATAACCAGAGGGTATACTTAAAAATGCAACAATTGTCTGACTGAAAAGCTGGCCTGCGAGAATCACATGCAAATGAGTCAAACAAACTCAAACTTAAGGTTTCAAACATCATGTGGGAGGTGGATGTAGGTGGTAGATTTCTATTGTTCCCATGTTTGTCCCATTCCGAAGCATAATGTGACTCATATTACACTTGACTGCAGAAGATAGGACAGGCCCCTAGAAGGCGCCCCTCCTTGCAAGGCCCAGCGTCACCAAGTACACGGCAATCTTGCCTCAGTTTGACCCTTTCTGAACGAAACATGGGGCCATCCAAGGTTGTGTTAAAATAGATCTTTGTCGGCGTGAAAACACGATATCATGAAAGGTTCATAATTATGTATGATCATATGTACGGTCATATCACATATCAATGTGATACTGTCCCATATGATAATTTATAGTCTGTGGGATATGTATACACCACTTATGATATCACAAATCATGGTACCATGGTATTATTATACAATCGTGTTTCATAATATATAATTATATACATATTATATAGTTATATTACATCCACATTATATCAAATGCAAACATACAAAATCATACAAATATATCATTGCTCTTGAAGACTCTTCATGCCTAGCATTTGGAATCCTCAGGGTTCAGTCCGGTCACTGTTTTCGGCCCAAAATTTTCTTCACGACGTTGGGATCATGGAACATATGGAGCCGGGATCCAACTATGGCCCTACGGCCATGTGAACAATGGCTATGTTGGAAAAATCCCATTCCATTCCATCATTAATCATCATTAATCAACACTAATCATGAAAATCATCATCAATCATCATGAAATCTGGTTGGTGGTTGAGCCACCAACCCCATCAACCCCTCTGAAAAATGATGGAGTGAAAATCAGTTGGGATGATGAAATTCCCAATAGATGCAAAAATAAAAAATGTTCCAAACCACCAACCAGATCAGTTCGAAGCCAAACAAACATGACACCACCAGGCAGTATGAGTTGCTCAATGGGGGAGTATCCCACCACCCAATTGGTTGGAGAATCAACGTAGGTCAATCCCTGCAATCATACAGCCTGGACATTGAACTGAACCCGAGTATATCAGAGTAAAATTGTGCAATGCTTGTGCAATGGGGCCTCTGAATTCCAGCTTCAATGAAATGAATGTTTGGGGCCAAATCCTTTCGACCTTTTCGACCATCCTGCTAAACCAAGAGGCCATTCTTGTCCTTGGGAGAGTGGATTACAGCTGGAAACTTTGGAGCAGGGGAAAATAAGTTTCGGTGGCGAAAAAAAAAGGGGCACGACCATCCTCGTCATGGCGAACTGTTTCACTACCAGTACTGTAGCAACCGAAAAGTGAGACACTTCTCCATGCTCCAACGTTAATTATTGATTTCGGGAACATGACATCATGTTCTAACAAAGAAATACGAGGAAAAAAACACACAATACTGTAAAAAGTGGGTCTGGAATAATATGTCTGTCAAAATTTCTTGGTGGAAATGACAGCCCGGGATCATGCTGTGGTAAATCCCATAAAAAAAACTTTTTTTTTTTTGTTTGCCACCCAGAAATTCAACCATTGACCTCAGGGTCACGATCATCTGCCATGGTCAGCACATGTCAGCACATATTATACTGGTTGGTGGCTGACCTACCCCTCTGAAAAATGATGGAGTGAAAGTCAGTTGGGATGATGAAATTCCCAATATGATGGGAAACATAAAAGCCATGTTCCAAACCACCAACCAGTCATTAATCACCATTAACCAACATCATTAACCATTATTATCCATGATTAACCATCATCAAAAATTATCAGCTATCAAAATCTATCAAATGTTTGTGTTTGAAATGTTTAACTATATATATTAATATACTATATATATATTTATATGTATATGTGATATGGTCATCCATTGCACAAAAATCGTAATCCCATGATGCAATGGATCCATAAATCCCAAGGATTTCATAGATGACAGAACCTGAGAAAATCATCCAATGGCACTTGGGATACGGCGTATACAGCTGAGGCCGCAGCTGAAAAAATGTGTCCAATTTTTCGATGGTTCACACATATAAAACATGTCTATATAGAATATGTGTATACTACATACAATAGGATATGTATATATGTATGTATGTATATAAACCCGATTCGGTTCTGAGCTCAAATCATCTCAAATCCACATTTGGGTGGTTGATATCCCAATCTTGCAGGGTTGAGTTTGAGTCAGTTCGGTTACTTAAAATATCCAACAAAAAAAAACAAAAATATCTCTTTTAATCCACTGGTTCTGGTGGGAAGTTGGGTCACTTTCCACAGCCACCTGTCGAGCGACGTTGAAGGTGATGTCTTGCCCATAGCAATGGAAGCGGATGTAGTCCTTGCTACGGCGGCTATGTTGGCCCCCGGAAAGTCACCAAATCGACAAGTAAATCATCTACAGATCAAGAATCTAAATTGCCATGCTTGCCACATTTGGTAGTATCTCCATATTTGGTAGTATCATCTCTAACCACCAGGAGTTTTAAACATACCTTCCCAGTGTACATCAATAATGTCCAAAATTGGTAAAAATAGATGGGCCGGTGACTGGTTAATCCCATCAGTTGTTGGGGTAAACCTTCAACCCCCGAAAAATCAACCAGTGGGAATGGAAAGGCACATCTATGATTCGCCCTGCAACCACCATGTTTTTTTGTACAGAACCCAACAAGAGGTTCCTGCAAGGTGGTGCCCCCCTAGTACGTTATAACTTGGGTAACAAAAACCCCATGAAAACTAGTTCGATATATCACCCACAAAAACCAGTTCGTGACATTGGAGTTATGTGAACCCCAACTGAACGCGATTTCGTGGCCGGGGGCACCACCTTGTGTATCTTACACTCTTTGAGTGGTTTGGGCTGCGATGTTGCGAGGGTGATCACTCTGCAGTAGTGGAATCAAGACATGTCCCGAGAAAAAAATGCTACGCTACGAGCTGTCTCAGTCCATGAATTGCTACAGAACCTAAGACGTAATGTGGTAAACATATGTAAAGATATATAAACATGGTAAACCAAATAACAAACAATATCTTTTATCTTGCCATTTACCGGCTTGCAGCTTATGTTGGGCGCTGCTTAGCCTGGTTGCGTACCACAAATGTTCAGTTTTTGCTGCTGGAAAACTGACCAATTTTCAGGCCAATTTTCGCCCATACGATTAATCATTCATGATCAACAAGACTACCAAAGCCATCGAACATCTGTACTATGTAAGCCTTTCTGAAGATCACCCTCCATAATCATGACGAAACCTCTTCAGACCCGTGGGAAATCCCACAAATTTATTCAAATGTGCAGTTTTCCAGACTGATCCCGACTGCACCTGCATCCCTTCCACCATGGAGTAGACAGTCAGGGGCGCTGTGATGTAATATCCTCAGAGACGTGAAACGTGGGAATCCTTCTATGTAAGCTTGCTCTAGCCTAAAATACCGGAAACAAATGATACAGAGATACAAATCCCATAGGATCCATGTATGGTATATATGCTAACATTGGGGGTATATTGATGGGATCCATGTTACCATATATAGCATACATGGATCCCATGGGAATGTCAATTTTTACACATTGTGATTTTGAACTTCAGATGATCTCCTCGAAAATGCCTTGAAATCGATTTGGGGAAGGATCTGACCAGTTCAAAGCGGTGAACAAATTAGATGCGGTTTAGCATACAGAAACTCTTTGGACTCTTTGGTTGATGGAAAGCTAATGCTGAACATGTGGGAACTCGGGAACTCTACCCCTTGAAATGCTGTAGTTCCTTCCGGTCACCTCTGGGAATCTCTGATTTTCCGCGCACCTGAAGTAATCCCTCCAGTTCTGGTACTTTGAAGCTCATTGTAACATCTGCATGTACTGTCAACCCTGGACTTTCCATGGCAGTTTGTGTTTTGGGTACTTACTAAACATCACAATTTGCAGGTATCATAGGAGATTCTCAACTCTATAACTATCATTCTCACTATCAGATAATTTCTGATTAATCAAGCAATGTTTTATTGATCATTATCGCTATTATCACTATTATCACTATTGTCACGATTATCAATATTATCACTATAATCACTACTATCACTATTAATTATCAATCTTATCACTACTATCACTATCACTAGTATCACTTATAATATGCATATAATTATATATATTATAATCATTAATATGATGGTCATTGATAATCACTCTTCAAATCACTGCTGCACCATCCATGGGCACCTGCCGTCGCCAAGCACGCCAAGCAGCGTTGCGTCGATCTCCAGATGTTGTCGATGGTTAGCATGACCTCGGGTTGAGTTTCAGCGTTGATGACAGGGAAAATACCAGGCCTGGCGGCCGGGTAAAAAAATCACTGAAATATGGTGAATCACTGAAATATGTGTATACCGTAACTTATACATCGAGTACATTTTTATTTTTTTTGGGCAGGTGAGTACATTTTACCATAGCAACAAAAATAGAGTACTAAAGTATTGAACAAAGGTTGACCCAGGAAATTGGTTGTGTCTGAAAATTGGGTGCACCATGGTGTACCCAACAATAATATAAAAAAAATGATTTTGATCAGAGAAAATGAAAAGGGTGATTGGTCAATGGATTATTGTGTCTGAAAAAAATGGTGTACCCATAAAATGTATTTTTGTGTGTGGGACAATTTTTACATGAATCTGGGTAAATTATATTTCACTCATCTGAATTAAGGCCATTTGGGGATGATGTCCCTTACTAACCATGATTCCAGTGAGGTCGCAGTGAGGTCGCTATAATTTACGCAGAAACATGTATAAACAATCCAAATGTCATCTTTTCCGTCTTAACACTTATGACAGGAACTATTCTTTATGGGGCTTGGTCGCAACTCGGATTGCTGAGTTATTATATTCATTCAGATCTGATGGTTCATACCAACCTGTTGACCATGATTTATGGATTATCATTGCTATGAATGATCCTGAAGGACACTTTATAAACTGAATCTAGAAATCATTACCCTACATCATCCTACCTCATCCTCCATCATTCCACATCTCAATCACATTTGAAATAAATCCAATATAACCCAAGATAACCCAGTATAACGCAATCTAGATATCTTCAGTTCAACATTACATAACATGATTCTACATCCCAATCCTATTTCTTTTCCCAGCATAGCCTAGGCATAGCCTAGGCATAGCCTAGACACCACCTCGTTCGCCTCCATAGATGCTTCCAGAGAGTGGCGCATACAGCTGGCTCCGATCATGCCCCAATTCAACACCTAGCGGATGAAAAATCTGCTGTGTGTGGTAACCAGCACAACCCGGGCCCGACTTTTTGGGTGGAAAAGGAATGGCATGGAAGATTTTTTGGACCATCATCTCGTAATCCCAATCCTCAGTTGCCAAATCTTAATGGGGAAATGATGAAAATAATGTTTTTTTTGATTTTCCCACATTTTTCAGGTACCAACCATAGGAATTCTGTCGATTTTCCATCCCCAAACTACACTCATGTGGTTACCATACCTATAAACATGGTGACTGGGGGATAGTAAACATGACATTGTTTTACCCACAATGTGAGGCCCCCCAGTTATAAGTTGGTTTATAAGCCCCAGTAACTATAGTTATAAGTACCATCAACCATAGTTATTGGAGTTATAAACCAACTTAGCTATCGTGGGGGCCTCACATTGCACACTCAACAAACCTTTGGCTTTTGACATGTTTTCAACGGCCACTGCCCGTCTTTCGCATCGCCTGTAGAATCAGCGTGAAGATGAACATGCCAATGGGAGAGTAATGGAATTCGCCTCGAGTGACGCTTAAAAAGAGGAGCTGATCAGGCCAGAAATGCTGGAAAAAAACGTCTAACAACAGTACCTCCGGCAATTTTAGTCATATATTTCATAGGTATAACATTGTAAATAGTAAATAATGATGACGATAATAACAATTCTTGATGTGGTACCTCCTCATAACTGGTTGAATATGGGGGTACCCCATTTTCAGACACTTCTCAGCAGGACTCGATCGACCCAAAAGGTATATCGCAGAGTATCATAAGAGCCTTGAAAGATTCACTTCTGTTTCAATTGAGCACTGTTCAAACACTTCTGCAATTTCATTAAGACATGTTTAGTTAATTGACAATCTTCCATACATATCCATACCTTGGGTAGTATACCCCCTACAATCATCAATCAAACATAATTTATCGGTTACAACCACTAATATACATATATATGATTTCATATTACCTCATAGTTTGAGGATGCAAATCCATACATATAAAAAAGGATAATCATGAATCAACAGAGGTGTCTTTCAGCCACTGCTCACATAGAAATAGCCAAGTTGCGGCTGTCAAAGACGTTGTATAAATTAAAGCCTCGCATGGAGAGAGGGTTGACATTTGGGGGTTCCATAGTCATGGTAGCCCTTTGTCGCTGGTTATTTCATGGAAAATCCATCCATGGACCCATGGATGAGAACCGGATGTACTCAGATTTTAGGAAACCCATTTGGGCCACTAACAGTGGAACCAGTGGAACCCAGAATGATGTCATGGGTTTCTCCAAGCACCGGTTGACCCCGAAGCTGTTCTCAACCGGATTAGAATGATTAGAATGTTGTGGCAATGAACAAACTCCATGTCAAAGCGCAAAACAAATCAACACGCCCGAACTCAGAAGTGTCCAGAACTGGAACCCAGAAAGGCCCATGTTCCAAAAGCATCACCTCTTCCAAGTTCCCAAGTTCCTGATCCCTCCATCTGGCGAAAGGCTTGGGAGATTTGTCTCTGAAAAATGGTCATTTCATGTGGTGAAGTATGGTGAAGTCATGTAAAGTTCGCCATTGACAGAAGCCACATATATCATACAAAGTTATACAGTTATCTACTTGGTGGTTTCAACCAACCCCTCTGAAAAATATGAGTTCGTCAGTTGGGATGATGATTATTCCCAATATATGGAAAGTCATAAAAGCCATGTTCCAAACCACCAATCAGTTATACATCTCAATTCCAGCATGCCTCTGGGTAAATAATAAGCGCACAAAATAACCTGAAATAGGGCTACCCTCTGGTAAATTAACATAGACCCTGAAAATATCTGAAAATGACCAATTTAGAGTGGTTTCACTAGTCTTCCGACCCCTATCTCGCAGGGTCTATGTTAATTTACCGGATGGTATATTTGGGATAATTCGGCTAATTACCCTCTGGTAAACTAACATAACTATGGAACATCACCATTTTCAATGGGTAAATCCACTATAAATGGCCATTTTCAATAGCTATGTTAGTCATTATCAGAGGGTAACCATCATTACAGTGACGTCGCAGCGAGGTCGTTGTAGTTCATCCAAGTAATTCCTTCCCCCCGATAAAGCCACACCTCCTAGAAACCATGGTTTTTTGTAGGGCATTTATAAACATTAAACACCATGATTCATGCCCTACTAAACCCATTATTAACATTAAACACCCATGTTTAGTAGAAACCATGGTATTTGCGACAGCATGGGGGTGTGTTTCTCATGGTGTGAATCATGTTGGGGCACGCGGGCTTCGTCCCCAACCAAAAAAATATCCCAACATTAGATGTTTAGATCCCCATTGAAACCCAGCTCATGGATAATTCGTCATCATCCCCAATTGTCGATATAAGGCCCGAAATCATCATCAACAGGGCTTTTGAACATCAAAATCTATAAATATCTAGAAATGGGGATATTGTATGATATTGTGAGAGTCCCCCAGTATACAAGATGGTACCATCTCCGAACTCATCATGAAAACAGGGGTGTCAGTCCCGCAGCCACTTCTCATTTAAAACCATCCCCACAATCTCCATTGAAGGGTGGAAAAAAACACATATAAACCATCCCCTGACATGAGATTGAAGGATAAGTTTATATAGGTTTATTGGGTTTAGGGTTTCCCAGTAAATCATAGTAAATCTCTACTAAAACTACTACTCTCACCGTGTTTTTTTTTTAAACACTTTCTTCCTCGGAAAGTTGGGGCCAGATCTCCAAGCAGCCGATCCAAAATAAAGGCATCCAGGCCCAAAGAAAATGCCTGGGATGGGCCGCCATCCATGGATACACCGGTACCGGGTACCTACCGGGCCATCCTTGGACCATCCCGGTGGTGCTATTGGGTTGGCTGGGTTGGCTTAGTAATTTGTTAACCATTAGCCAACATCATTAACTATTAATATCCATCATTAACCATCATTAACCATCATTAATCACCATTGGCTTAGTAATTCTTCAAACTCCAGTTTTAAATGGGAGAAGTCCACCTAGAGGACGATGGACTTAACATATTCAAACTCTGCACACTATGTTAAGAACCCCTGCACCCCCAAATCTCAATGTTTCGGCGCACGTGTTGGCAAAAGTGATGAACAGGGGGGTTGATTTCAAAAAGTCCATTGGGGCATATTGGGGCTAATGCACCTCACATTAACATTAAACTTTGGGGGCGAGGGTGTATCGGATAGAAAGGGTTTGAATATTTCGTCCATCTACGGTATGACCGGTTAACTATCCTCCAAGGGTTAGTCAGTTAGTCACCACCTACCAGGATTATCCTCCAAGCATGGCTATGGGTCCCCAAAAATGTCAATTTTCATGATATGTGGGATCCAGAAAAAAAACGCCTTTCACATGCAGGATATTTACACAAATTCGACTTGACTCAAAGATGTAGTCGACTTAGTGGTGAAATAGTGGTGAATAACCCTCATAGTAAGTCTGGTTGGTGGTTTCAAACAACCCCTCTGAAAAATGATGGAGTCAGTTATAGACAGTTGGGATGATGAAATTCCCAATATGATGGGAAAGTCATAATCCAGCCATGTTCCAGTCACCACCAATCAGTTTTCCTCATCACCATTAACCAACATCATTCACAATTATTATCCATGATTAATCATCATTAACCATTATCAGCTATCAAATTTATCAAATGTTTGTGTTTGAAATGTTTTTGTTATCAGTCATAGTAAGTCCACTTTCTTCGTGGTCGATCCCCGTTCACTAACCTGCAGAAACACGAAGCACCAGTTTAACCCAGTTCCGAGGACCATCTGGAGACCCTCCGGTGCCTACCCATGGATAGTGATAGTGAATCATTTGGTTTAATCTTACAGTAAGTGACTAGTTTCTTCGTAAAATATTCGTGGAATATAATATATATATAACTTTTGATAACTTATAGATGTTTTTGTCTCAAGTTGATTATAGCAAATAAACTATGCAACTTTTGTTTACCGTCGATGCCACATTTATTGAGCCGTAACGGCGACACAACCCGAAATATTTCGCCCAGCCACGTGAGATTGCAGACCAAGATCAGTAAGCGACCCCACCAGCGCATCTCATCCTGGGTTGCGACGACGGGGAAAGTAACTGACATCTGCTGTGGAAGTTGTCATCATATCTACTTTGTAACAACCAGTCGCCATGATATCCATGAATCATGATGTGGATTATATCTAATTATATCTAGTTATATCTAATTATATCTAATTATATCTAATTATATCTAATTATATCTAATTATATCTAATTATATCTAATTATGTCTAATTATGTCTAATTATATCTAATTGGGAGGGGACTGTTGTGGCCGCCTCTTTTTTAACTATTGTTGTCAAGTTTTTAATTAACCATGAACTATTTCACTGGGAAACCTACACAAAAAAGTCATGAATAACTCTTGAACCATTGTTTAGCCAAATGTCTTGCAATTTTATTTGGTAAGTTCCAGGCAGTCTTGACAAATGTCATGGGACACATATGAAATTATTTCGTGAGAAACATTATTTGCAGCCTTTACCAAGTTTTGAAAAGGATCTGAAACTTTAGCAGCAATGGCCCTCAGGTTCATTTCATCAAAGTATCTTTGGTTCAGTTAGTGGTCTGCCTAAAAGGTCTTGCATGTGTATATATACTTTTTCTTTCTAAGTTGTCATCCTTGAAAATCACAAATTTTCTTGCAGCAGCAGTTCAAAATCTCAAGCTTTCAGCTTTCCAGGCATGTCAAAATCATTCAAAATCTGTAGATTTTTGGTATGCAGTTTATATGCAGTTTATATGTAGTTTATATGCAGTTTATATGCAGTTTTCAAAACTGCATATAAACTACATGTAGTTTGGTCAAAACTGCATATAAACTACATGTAGTTGTTTTGAAACTGCATATAAACTGCATATAAACTTCATATAAAATTTATATGAAAATTCAAGGGCTGACATGTGGTTTTTAAGGATTTTGATTATACATTTGGACTTGATTCCACTGATTCCCAAACCTTTGGACACCAATATGGACATATAAAATTCATAGTGTGATGCAATCAAAACGGGTGAAGGATCAAAAAAAAATTATTGGGATCAAAAAAAAATATTATTTAGGGATCAAAAAAAATTATTATGGGGATCAAAAAAATATTATTAGGATTCATACTAATAGTAATAATAATGATAATAGTAATAGCAGTAGTAGTAGTAATAATAGTAGTAGTAGTAGTAGTAGTAATAGTAGTAGTAAAAATAAAAATACTAATAGTAATAATAATACTAATAATAATAACAATAATAGATAATAATAATAGTAGTAATAATAATAATAATAATAGAAATGATAGTAGTAGTAGTAGTAGTAGTAGTAGTAGTAGTAGTAGTAGTAGTAGTAGTAGTAGTAGTAGTACTAGTAGTAGTAGTAGTAGTAGTAGTACTAGTAGTAGTAGTAGTAGTAGTACTAGTAGTAGTAGTAGTAGTAGTAGTAGTAGTAGTAGTAGTAGTAGTAGTACTAGTAGTACTAGTAGTACTAGTAGTAGTAGTAGTAGTAGTAGTAGTAGCAGTAAAAATAATAGCAGTAGTAGTACTAATAGTAATAGTAGTAGTAGTAATAGTAGTCGTAATAATAGTAGTAGTAGTGGTAGTAGTAGTAGTAGTAGTTGTTGTTGTTGTTGTAGTTGTTGTTGTTGTTGTTGTCGGCAACGCATGAGAGCACAGCAAATACTTTGATTTTTTGATTTTCGTTGAATGTTGAGACAGACGCCAGACGGTAACAGCGGCCAACGGACTTTTTCAGATCAAAGCGTATGCGCCCAAGCGCACATAGCTCTGCTTCCGTCGCTCGAGATTCGCCTGGTTGGGTTGCAATCAGAGAGCGCAAACCAAAGTTACATGTGACAGATGATGACGCAAGTCTTGTGGCTATGCTACGGCGCACCTCTGCTGCCTGCACGTCGCTTTGCAGCTCAGCAGATTGCAGGCGAACCTCTGCGTCTGACTCCATGTCCTAGCAGGAACGGAGATGTTGTGTGAGGCTGGTGGGATCAAGTGGCCTCAGATGGGATCCGTCTGCAAAGCAGCAGACAGACCTTGCCTCTTCCTCTCCGGCTTCCTGACCGGCAAGGTAATGGCAGTGGGAATTGTGGTGGACGCTTTGCATGTGGGAAATGTGCGCAGAGCAGCGGGCCTCTTCCACCCCGTCTTCCTGACATGGCAGTTTGACGGTGGCAGTGTGAACTTGGGAAATGAAACGCTAAGACGTCTCCGCGGCCTGGTGCGTTTCCTCCTCTGCTTCCATTACCTGACAGCATGCGGACGGACACGCAACGACGACTCCATGTCCAAGAAAACAGCAGCTGCGAACCTCACGATCATCCGCTCCTTCCTCGCCAGCCTGACAGCAGCATGGATGAGAAGCAGCTGTATACAACTAATTGAAAGCCACGCAAATGGTACGACCCTGCCTCCGAAATGCCATCATCTGCTCCGGACTCCACCTCGACAAGGCCACGTTAGTTCTCTAGCATTGTCGAACATATTTTTCTTGAGGTGATTACAGGCAGACCTTGAACTACAGCTCGGGCAGGCAATTTGAAAGCCTGGTCGCAATCATCCGCTCCTTCCTCGTCAACCTGACAGCAGCATGAACGAGAAGGAAGTATTATGGAAAATCGCGTAAATGATAAATCCGTGCCTCCGACGCGCGATCATCTGATAGGGACTCAACCTCGACAAAGCCAAGTTAGTATCCTAGCATTATCTGTGATATTTTCTTGCAATTAGACCTTGAACTAAGTGCCGGACACGCTGTTTGCAAGCCCGAAGTATTTGTGACGCAGGTCCGCCCCCAATATCGGGAAAATATGCTTTCATGGCGGCCAAGTCCCACGAAGCAAGGATGGAAATGTTGACCTGTTCTTTGAAGAACGATGGCCAGAAAGAGGCAAACCCAAGTTCGGTCAACAAAGATTTAAGTCCATCTGATGGCGCAGAAGGTCCTGCAGGAGCAGACGCGCTGCTGCGGGCCCGCTTTTGGGTTGGACGCAGAATGGATGGGACTTGTTGCCTCTTCTTTTTTGGGTTGCCAAGGACAGGCATTTCAGCCCGATCCATGCAGATGTGACCGCTATGTAGCCACGCAGCGTGAACGTGCTCGCAAGACCCATGAATGGCAAAGGTTGTACACCCAAAGCACGCAACTTGACGGTACGACGGCGCCCGGCCATCAGCAACTTGAACATGCCAGAACTGCTCAGCCACTTGTCCTTGCAACACAAGCACATGGTTGGAAAGGATGCGACGCAAAGGTTCCAAATCCAAAGAGCCGTCCGCAGTACAACCAAGGAGTCTCAAAGGAACAAACAAGGACGGGTCATCCCGGGCCAGATACAACGATCGAAGATGCTGCGACAAGCCAGCCGCAGGCTTCATCACTTTGTTGTCAGTAGCAGCAATCCATTTGTCCCTTTGTTTGTCATACTGTGCCAATGTTTTGCGCATGCAATACCACACACCTCCAAGCTCGTCAGCAAAAACTTCAGAGGCAGCAGTCCGGTGATACTGCATGGCGGAGGAACGGCCTAATTTGGTCAAGGCATCCGAGTCGTAGAGGACGAACTTGTCAGGGAAAGGCTCCACAGGCATATCTGGAAGCTCCGGACCTTGCAGCCGTAGCTGATCCAAGCGGGATGATGTGAATGATTCCAACGATTTCAGAAATGTTGGGAGATCTTGTCGCAAATGCCGGATATGCTTTTTGAGCTTGTGACGATGCCACGACTCCTGGGCTTGTGTTCCCGACGCCGAGCCTGGCTGAAGGCGGCAAAGTCCAGCCCACCAATCAGCCAGAGTCAGGCACTCGTGGTGTCGGATCCGGAATGACGCAGCTGGAACGGAAGTGAGGTAGTGTTGCCGCATAGCCCGTGCGCAAGCAACTTCATTGGCCTCTTGCATTTTTTCTAAGATCCTTTCAACAACAGCATGAAACAACAAAGCAGACGGACAGGCCCGAAGAGCATACACCCATGTAACCAAATAACTGACCCAAGTCTTGTCCAAAGCATGCTTGCGCATGGTTTGAGGGAAGCCGGCCCGATAGGCCTGAATGGTCTCATCTCGAACAGGCCTCTGACGCGGCCGCACACAAGCTCCCATGAAATGCGCGAAGTCAGCAACCCGCATTGAGTCAGGGAAGCATTCTTTCCGGGCAGCATCCTCACCTGTGTGCCAATCACTGTGATACTGAACGACTCGAGGTGCTAAATCCAAGTCCATGCACTCTCGAGCGCAAGCTTTCCCAGCATCAAACAGCGCCTTGTATGTTTGCTTCGCCTCTTTGTTGACAACGGCAAACAGCAAAGGCCAATAACTCGATCGGAACGCATATGTTCCGTTGACAGGGGCATAGTGGCGAGCCAAAACACCAAGATTCAACAGAACCCATCCATCTTCCATGAGACGGAAAGTCCCATCACCGCATAGCTTCAGGTAAGCTTTGTTACTGAGGCGACCAAGCGTTTCCACAAACAGAGCTGGATTGACAAAGACAACGGAAGTGCTGTTCGGAGACAAATCATGCGACACAACAGCCAATCGGTTGGGGATTGCCTGCACAACGGACGACAAGGAGGGAACAGAGCGAAGCAATTGGTGCCAATCGAAGACCCGCCACGTGCGGTGGGAGACTTTGGGCCCTGTGTTGACTCTATGGTTTTTTCGCCACACTAGCAGAAACTTTTCATCTATTGGTCTTTCTGGCTGGTGCTTCTCGACAATGCTCAAGAGGTCTTGCGTGAACACATTTCGGTTGTGTTTCATATGTTCTTTTAAAGCGTGTTCGGTCTGGGCAGTCAATTCATTCCACTTGTGCACTTGGTCAAAGCTGCCATGGGCATTGCTGGGCGTGTAGCAGCGAGAAAGAGTGCGATCAACAAGATTGTATGTGCAATATGCGCTCCAACCTCCTCGAGTAGCACACTTAGTGCAACTGTTGCACCACAAGAACAGCTTGTATCCTTTGTTGTAATCATACCATTGGTGGCGAACAGCGATGCGGCGATCAGGGAGGAGCGTCGCCGCCCAATCTTTCTGAGCAGCTAAAAATTCAGGCCTCCCGCCAAAACCTTGCTCCAAGACAGTGTTCGGAGTTTCCAAGCTTCTTTCAGGCGCGGCAGCTTTGCGAGGGCGGCCAACACGTTTTGGGGCTGGTTCTGCCTTGGCTTTCGCTTTGGGCTGCGCAGGTCCCCGCCCGCGACCTTTGGCGCCACCACGCATGATTGGAAAGGAGCCATGGCATGTGTGGGGGAGAACACCTGTGTCAGAAACAACGACCAAACCAGCACCTAAGCGATGAAATTCGACAGAGGCCACCAAGCCTGCAGCACCTGCCATGGGTTTAGGTCGGCCATGCGTGCCTTTCGCAGTGTATATGGACTCGACCATGTACTGACCCGGCTTGCATGTGGCAGTACCTCGCCAGGAGCATGTTCCATGTTGGCACAAAGCGCACCGCAACTGGAAGGCATGGCCTTTTTTCCTGCTTACAGGGGTACACTTCACCTGGAACGGTTTCCCATGCACTCGTTCTGGATTGTTTTGCAACGCCGCGTTCAAAGCCTGTTCAACGGCTATGCTGGTGAGTGGGTCCACGGCCACATGTACAGGAGGAACCAACTCTTTTTTCTCTAATTTTTTTTTGCGGCCTGCATCCTTTTCTTCTGCAGGAGGGTTTTCATCTGCTTCTTGGGCTCTTCTAGCACGCTTTCCAGCACCAGCCATTGGAGGGCATTCAGCAGCAGCGGTGGAAGGCCTGGAAAGTTGCAAATTCAAGCGCTGGCGGAAAGTTGAGTCGATATTTGGTAAAGTCAACCGCAAACGCAAAGCTGCACCAGGGCTACCTTCCCGAACGCCAGCATGGTGTTGGGCTGCAATATCAAACAGACGGCAAATTGCCTGCTGATCAGAGCGAAATCCAAGGCGACGAGGCAAGATTTGGTTGGCGTTCTTGACGTTGATGTGGGATTGTTCCTGGCATCGCTGGAGAAGAATGCCTAAAGCCTCCTCGTCGGCATTCTGGGGCGGAGGTTCGCTGAGTTCCTGCGGTGGCTTCTGTTGGCGATGCGGGCGAGGCCGGTTTTCGTCTAAGGCTGGAGGGCCTGCCCGTTCGCTTTGTGGCAATTTCATCTCATTGAAGCAAGTTAAGATGCCGGTGACCATGAGATGAAGATGTTCCGGGGCAGCAAGGATGAGTTCTGGCGACAAGGGTTGGATTGATTCTGGCCAGCAAAGAACCGGCGCCACAGGTGCTGACTGCGAAGTGGGATCACGAAGGCAATCCAAATCGGCCCGGCCATCCTTGATGTCGAGGAAGGCCTGTTGCAACAAATGGCAGGCGGCAATGTGGGAAGTGGTTGTAAAGCAGTGCTTGCCCACAGCCCCAGCTGCGCAAGAAGGAACCGTGTCTTTATCTTTCTCAGCTTGGTGTCGGAACTTGGACCACATGGCAGCTGCAGGATCACTTACTGGGATTGGAGCAGACTCGAAACTCATCAAATCTAAAGTTTGGCCATAGGACATGCAAAGCCGAGCAAAAATATCGAGCAGGAATCTCGCAGCACCGCTGAATGTTACGTGTGGATTTTCAGGGTCATCTTCTGGTTGATCCCTGGGCCACAAGAAAGTTGGCCTGAATTCCCACCCCATGCCTCCAAAGGGACAATCCTTCATGAAAGCTTGGCCCCAGTAGTCATGCACAACTTTGGGCTGACCACCTAGAGGATCCAACGTCGCGCTTTGGACACCATTTGCTGCAAACGGCATGTTCCATATACATGGCGGCGCGCTTTGTAGAAACGTCGTCGTTTGCATTACAAAGCGCACGTTTTCGCAACAAGGCGCACGTTTTTCGCGCCAAAGCGCACGTTCGAAAAACAAACGAGGCGGACGGCGCCGTTTGTAGAAACGACGTCCAAAGCACACGTTTGGAGCCTCTAGGCAGCATGAAAGAAAGCAAAGTTCGTGGTGGGGACGAAAAATTGCTCTGCATTAATACTCATTGGGCCATACGAGTTTCCATTTTGAGTATTTTGCAAAAAGGAATGCTGCACTTTGCGATCACTGTGAGCGACTCGACCTTTTCCCTTTGCCCAAGCAATATCCAAGGCACCCCAAGCCTCCTCAGACACCCAACATAAATGGCCGTGGCTTGCTTTCATGCGGCGAGCAAAGTCGCTGTTCGTGCATTGCTGCACAAACAGCGTTTTGTCTTTACCAGGTCCGGGGCTGACGAATTTGTCAGGAAAGGTGTCCACGAGGCAAGGACGCGAAGGACAATGACTGACGAAAACTGCGTCCACGAGCTGCCGAAAAAATGGCGATTTGCTGCAATTGCTTTCTGCCACCAAAAGGGCGAATAAGCGAGGCCGCACCTCGTGCTCCGGCTTGAGGGGGTTGAAGCAGATGTGGAGCGAGCGGTGGCAAAGCCAGGGGGCGATAGTCAAAGCAAATCCAGCTGGAAATTCCCTGGCTATGCCAGCTCTTTCTGCAAAGATGGACAGCACGGCTAGAAAGAATGGAAGCAGCTTCATGACATTCAGTTGGCTGTTCCACGCATCTTTGATGGTGCCTTGGAAAGTCACGCTGTCAGCGGCCCGTTGTCGCCAAAGTTCCAGCTCATGATCGAAGAGCAAGCCCAAAGACAAGGAGAAGTGATGTGGCTGGACAGGCCAGTCACGAGGCAAAGCGTGGAACAAAGCAGCTAATGCGCGCGTATCCCTTGGATTAAGTTGTTGATGTTGCGAATAAAGCGTGGCAACTGTGGTTTCTAACACTTGGCGCCTTGCACGCCAAAATTCAGCCACTCGATCTTCAACCGGCAGCAATACCGGCGGCGAGGGCACCAATAGCTGTGATGAAGGCAGGACGGGCGACCTAGACCGGCCTCGCCTGGGAGAACACACGAGGCGGCATGCCTCGGCGATAGCACGAGGCATATCGCCGGGGAATCTTTCCAGCGCTTGTTTTGCCACTGCACGAGGAATCTCAACGGGGCACTGTTGCTGCAGGGACTCAATGTCTGACTGTGGCAGGCTTTGCATCTCGACATCGCTGTCACTGTCGAGGGTTAGCGGCACGGATCCTGAAGTTGCACGAAGACTCTGGAACCGATCTCTTCCAGCACCGCGCATATCTGGCAATGGATTGGAAGGTAGCCATTTTGGGAAAAAAGGCAATGGGCTTTGCTTTGGCACGCTTGCAAGCTCAGCGTGGGCAGGCGGCGAGACAAAATCCACACAAGGAGCAGACACGAAGAGTGAACTAGAAGCCGAGGCATGCAAACTGCCTTCGCCCGACGAATTGGCTATCTGAATCAATGTATCTCTTTCTTGTGACATGGAAGGAGACTGAGAAACCCTACACCGAGGGTGTAAGCACTCTGACAAAGAGAATGACGCGCACAAGTCACAGTCACTCACGCCTGCCGCTGGCCTAGACGAAGGTGTCAGTGAAGCAGGCGACAAGGCTGGGGACAACGAGAAAGCCGGCCTCAGCGGGTCGAGCCAAGTAGCAGGAACCGACAAATCCAAACTAAATGGCAGTGTGGGGGACGGCGTGGTCATCTCTTTCATTGGCAACGGACTTGACAACTGGGGCGACCGTGGCTGAATGGAGGGCTGCCATGGAAGAGGTGTCAACGGAGCCGAACTGGAAGCAACAGCACCATTGACATCTGAAGAAGTATGCAATGGCTCTGTCTGGTCGATGTAACCGCAAACACAAACCCCATAAACACCAACACAGGAACATCCATGCAACCAGGCCGACGGTACAGAAACTTGCCGCAAGCACAAGCATTCCAACAAACCAAACATACGGCAAACCTCGCAAGGGTTTTGACCCAATGGAGAGGAAGATACGTGGGAAGCAGCAAGTGAATCCCCAGACAAAGAATCTAGCCATGTAACAGGGACATCAGGGACATCCAAATCCAGATCGACAGAACTTGGGGAGCACGACAGGCATTCATGTGGATGAGGTGTTTGCAGTTGGGACGGTGAAAAAGATTTGAACGACTGCCATGGGAGCGGCGATGCATCTGGAGACAATGACAGCTCGGAAGAAAGCGGTTGGTGACTTGGAACAGAAGAACCACAAAATGGCGGCGACCCGGGAACGGGCTCCGCAAGCTGCCAAGCTGAATTGCTAGTGTCTGAACTTAAGTCGATACACTGCAGCGAACCACTTGGAACCAAAGAGGCAAAACATTGCCGGGACCCGGGCACTTGCTCTGCAAGGTGTTCAGAGCTGCTACTTGGCGACCTTAAATCAACACAGTGTGGCATGGGAACAGAAGCAGACTGGCAAGGCAATGCTGCGACATCACCACGCGGCTCCCAGCTGTCCAAATCAATAAGATTAATAGACCTGTCAAAGCGCAGTCTGAAAGCCCCGCCAGCCATGTGAAGCAGCGAAGAAGTAGAAACAGGGCATGATACTGGATTGACAGCAGATGAACTCAAACAAAAGTTCACGCGCGGACAATTCGCGCGCACGGAGTCAAAAGGTGGCGCCTTCAAGACTTGGCATGCCTCATAATGGCCGACGCTTACATTCTTACTGGCGGTTAAGCGGGAATAAGGGAATACAAAAACTATGCCCCATGGCAAGTTCCAAGTGCTTGATGATGTGGTTCAATGTTTACACCAGTGTCTCTGGTTAAAAATATCCATTTGTGATGATGAGTTGGTTGGAGAATGGAATTGTACTATTTAATTATGACATGATCAAAATAAAAAATGAAAGGCCAGTTGCCTCAGTTAAATAAGATCTAGACCAAATGTATTTAAATGTGGACTAATTAGTAATATTAATAGATCAATTGTATCAAATTATTGCCCTTAAAATTAATGGATCATGTTGCATTGCCCCATGCTGAAGAAGCATCATCAATCACATGCATTGCCCCATGCTGCAGAAGCATAACATGCATTTTCCCATGCTGAAGAAGCATCATCACATGCATTGCCCCATGCTGCAGAAGCATAACATGCATTTTCCCATGCTGAAGAAGCATCACATGCACTGAAAATTGCCCAAATCAGATGCCAGTGAAGCATCCATGCTAAAGAAACAACCATTCTTGGAAACATCCATGCTGTTTTTTTTTGGAATCTTTAATGATATTTTGGCCAGGATCAAAATTCATGGCAATTCGAACAGCCAAGATCAGTGTGCTAAGGTGGCACTGACGCATCTGTTCAGAATGAGGAAGATTGCAAAAAGCGGCCAGCTAGCTGGCCACATGCCAGCTTGCTGGCAACTGAAACAACCCCAAAACGGCTAAGAGGCCAGCTAGCTGGCAAGAGTAAGACATAATATGAAACAAAATATGAAACAACAAACTGGCCAAACACCGTAAGGGTCTTTTGGCCAGTTTGTTGTCTATATTTTGCATTTAATTTATTACAAGACATTGACTGGCCAGCTCACTTGCCAAAGGCCCTTTCTTTACATGCATGGCGACGGGTGATGCCCACAGTGAGTGTCAGTGCGCTGCTTCTTGGGCTCAATTTGATTTGCGTCAATTTCAATCGGAGGTCGAAGGGAGCCCCGACCGTCGGCGAATGATCTTCCGCATGGCCTCTTCCAAGTCTATGCTTGAGAGCCACTTCTGAGTTGAGGCTGAAAAGAAGCGAAAATAGTTTGAAAAACGTCGGTCAAACAAAATCAAACCTCAGTCAGTGAACAGCAATAACATCCAAGCCGCGGAGTTGTTCCTCAAATAGTTGTACTTCGCCTTGAGAAGCTCCAGCGGCATCCTGTGCAAGAGGCGTTTTTGAACCATCATCGGGCATGGCGCTGGCTTCTCCTTGGCTCGCGTCCATTGTCCCATTTTGCTGGCTTGGATGGTTTTCGCAGTCACAGAAGGGGGCGGTGGTCGCATCATTCCCATGGATACAAATGAGGCTCTTGACAATGGACGACGTTTGGCCTGGGAAATTTTGCGGCAGTCAAGTGTAAGTTTCAGTCAAGCCAGCTGGCAGCGCACATTTATGATCAGCCAGCAATCTGGCCATGCAAAAAAACACTTTATCAGTCGCGGTGCTTCGCCATTGGAAGAACAAATTTGAAGGACCAGCAAGCTGGCCATTTCAACACCAGCAAGCTGGCCATTTCAGGACCAGCAAGCTAGCCAATTCAGGTTATCATTTCAAAATTTCAATCGGTGACAATCATTTTCACCATTTGATTCCAGGCACTGGTAGTCAGTCCATTCCTGACCAGCAGTGGTCTTACCACTGGTCGTTGCTAAAGAGGGTTGTGTTTCCAGACCTTCAAGTCTGTCTGGAAAAGGCCAAGCATGCACCACCCATAGATGTCGTCCGCAGATGCATACAGGACTGCCGTGAGCAACACGGATCTGCCGGCGGAGTCCCACACCTCAACTCATCGATGATATTGTTTCGCAAGTTGACCTGGATAAAAACCAAAGCTCATTGTGTACATAGAGTGGACATTTGATGATATCAGTTACTATTTTTAAGTTTGAAGGCAAGAAACGCCACGGAAAAAAACCTTCTCCAACGTAGGCAACATCTCGAAGATCATGGATGTGCACAGTGCCACCCGCTTGTACTGCCTCAGATCAACCCAGAAAAAATGTTCAAAATCAATGGCAAAAAACTGCCTGGGCACGGAACCATGTTCTAAATGCAAACTGATAGTACCGTCATCAACCAGCAAGCTGAAACAACCAAACAGTTTCAACCAGCAAGCTGGTCCAATCATCAACCAGCAAGCTGGTCCAATCAACTAGCAAGCTGGTTCAATCATCAACCAGCAAGCTGGTCCAATCATCAACTAGCAAGCTGGTTCAATCATCAACCAGCAAGCTGGCTGGCTGGGTCAATCATCAACCAGCAAGCTCGTCCAATCATCAACCAGCAAGCTGGTCCAATCATCAACTAAGCTGGTTCAATCATCAACCAGCAAGCTCGCTGGGTCAATCATCAACCAGCAAGCTGGTCCAATCATCAACCAGCAGCTGGTCCAATCATCAACCAGCAAGCTGGTTCAAAGCTGGACTACTTTACTTGAATCGAACAAGTTGCAACAGCACATCTTCCGATTCACCATTGGTGATGGCATCCTTCAGGGCGAACAAGTAGGTATGCTCTGGCTCTTCAGGGGCGACTCGGCGCAGGTTGCCCTTCGACACCGAGAGGTCTTCCGCAACAGCAATGACAGTCGGGCGGTCAAAGAGAGCCGGTCCGTCTTTGAAGATCTTGGACTGCAGCCTTTTGACGGAATCCCTGTTGATTGGCACCTTTGGCGCTGCGCTCCACTAAGACCTCAAAATGAAGATATTTTTACTTTAGGCACTTAATGAAGATATTAGTAGTTATATGAACTTATCATAGAAGTGATTTTTACCTATTTTCACTGATTTTCACTTATTTTGCTTACTTTTTTATGTTTTTTGTAATGAGACTAGCATTGATTATAGACGAGAGTTTTTTCGTCATATACTTTTTGAAAAGAGTTTTTTGCGTCAAATACATCTTTTTTTTCTTCATGGTGATTATTGTTCTTTTTAGGGTTCATCCTGTTCAGGAGTTATCCTTTTCAGGAATTATCCTTTTCAGGAACTACTCTATTCAGAATGAATCCTTTTCAGGAACTATCCCTTTCAGGAATTTTCCCTCTCACTGCGGCACAGAAGAAGCATAATCTGGTTGCCATCATTGAGGCGCAGAAGAAGGAAAAACAATCTGAAGGATGCTTCTTGAACAGAACTTTTACGAGTTTGGAAAGTAATTGCACCAAAAAAAATAGTTCAAAGCGACCGACTACAAAATTCCTAGCAGCAAAAAACTTTTGATGCTCGAGAGTTCGATCAATCTAAACTTATAAATGTTGTATATTTCTCCATGTATTTTTATTTCAAAGACGTTTTTATTTTTTCGGATTATCAGCTTAGACAGTGAAATTTCAGGAAACACATATTTTTTTTAATGACATTTCCATCTCTTTGCAAATTTTAAGTTTTTAAAAATATAGATAACATATTTCATTTTTTAAATTATGTTGGAACTTAATATAGTTCACTTCCTGCAATTCCTTCCCTTTGTATGGAAAAAAAGTAATTCATATTTCCTTTGAAAAGGACCGCTTGTTTTTCTATAGCTGACCTTGTTGATCTTTTTGTCTTTTCATTACATATATATATATATATTTAAATATATATAATGAAAATATGGGGATGTCTCAAAATGAGGTGTCCGTTTTTTCCCTTAAAGTAACCATTTTGGAACCAAAAACGGACACCTCATTTTGAGACATATCCATATTTGTTTTGAATTTAAGCATATATCTATAGAGAAAAAGGATCAAAAATTATCAATTAATCATAAATTTTCTTAGGTGTCTAAGTTGCTCAAACTTTAAATATTTTCAAAATTTTTTAAATTTTCTTAACTTTCTGATTTTCTATTTTTTGGAATTTTCTGAATTTTCTGATTTTTCTAAATTTTCTGAATTTTTGAAATTTTCTGAATTTTCTGAATTATATATATATATTTCTGAATTTTCTGACTTTTCTGAATTTGAATTTGTTTTGACATTTTTGGTTGTTTGTACATTTCTTAGATATATAAATTCCCACAATTTTCCTGCTTGATATAGTGAACATTTTCTTACAGGAACCTTTTTTTTAAATATAAACTGGCATCTTGAAATCTATATTTTTCCAGGAAGGAACCTTTTTTTACAGTGAGTATCTCTTACAGGAACTGACACCTAGCAAATGGTTTGTTCTCATTTTTTTTTTCAAACTGTTTCTTCCCAGTAAGTGTCCTTCACACGAACTGATCCCTACCAAAAGGTTTCTTCACAGTCATTATCCTTCACAAACTCTTTCTTCCCAGTCAGTATCCTGCAGAGAACTATTCCCTACAATTTTTTTCCTTTCAAGGAAGCATCCTGCAGAGAACTATTCCCTACAATCTTTTTCCTTTCCAGGAAGCATCCTGCAGAGAACTATTCCCTACATTTTTTTTCCTTTCCAGGAAGTATCCTGCAGAGAACTATTCCCTACAAAATTTTTCCTTTCCAGGAAGTATCCTGCAGAGAGCTATTCCCTACAATTTTTTCCTTTCCAGGAAGTATCCTGCAGAGAACTATTCCCTACATTTTTTTCCTTTCCAGGAAGTATCCTGCAGAGAACTATTCCCTAAAAAAAAATCCTTTCCAGGAAGTATCCTGCAGAAAACTATTCCCTACAAAAATGTTCCTTTCCAGAAAGTATCCTTCAGAGAAATATTCCCTACACAATTTTTCCTTTCCAGGAAGTATTCTTCAGAGAACTATTCCCTACATTTTTTTTCCTTTCAAGGAAGCATCCTGCAGAGAACTATTCCCTACAATCTTTTTCCTTTCCAGGAAGTATCCTGCAGAGAACTATTCCCTACATTTTTTTTCCTTTCCAGGAAGTATCCTGCAGAGAACTATTCCCTACAAAATCTTTTCTTTCCAGGAAGTATCCTGCAGAGAACTATTCCCTACACAATTTTTCCTTTCCAGGAAGTATCCTGCAGAGAACTATTCCCTACAAAATTTTTCCTTTCCAGGAAGTATCCTGCAGAGAACTATTCCCTACATTTTTTTTCCTTTCCAGGAAGTATCCTGCAGAGAAACATTCCCTTAAAAAAATCCTGTGGATGTATCAAGCACACAGAAAAATCAAATTTCACTTCTTATCGCTTCTTTTCGCTTATTTTGGCTTATTTTGACTAATATTCTACTATATTTGCTTAGATCTTCCTCATTATGTTTTAAGTTCACCTAAAAAATTAGTGGAACTTATAACAAAACATTTTTGAAAAAGCAATTTGAACAAGATATTAGAAGGATAATAGTAACTTATCATATACTTATAAATTAATTAAGTGCCTAAAGTAAAAACATCTTCATTTTGAGGTCTCAGTGGCGAGCCATCTTGCCGGCCACAAGGCCGGTATTGGAAATGCATTTTTTAAGTTAGTTTCTATATTCCCTGAAGGTTTCTGTATTCCCTTAGTTTTCTCAGTTGAAAACCTTCGGACTGTTGAGAGACATGGGTGGATCCACCCCAGTGCTCTCAACAGCGCCGAGCGCTCGGCACTGTTGAGAGGAGCTTTTTCAGCAAGAAGGAAACTGTTGAGAGACATGGGTGGATCCACCCCATGTCTCTCAACAGTTTCCTTGTTGCTGAAAAAACTCCTCTCAACAGTGCCGAGCGCTCGGCGCTGTTGAGAGCACTGGGGTGGATCCACCCATGTCTCTCAACAGCAGGAGGTTTTGTGGCAGTACTCTTTGCATTCTGTTTCCCTTAACTGTTCACCCGGGTCAGGCAGTGTTCGTCGACACTGTCTTCAAAGCTGCGATGCAGACCGCTGGGACCTATGATGCCGCTGGCAACCTGTTCTGGATCAACTTCAAGTGCTGAGACCTCAAAATGAAGAGGTTTTTACTTTAGGCACTTAATGAATTTATAAGTATATGATAAGTTACTATGATCCTTCTAATATCTTGTTCAAATTGCTTTTTCAAAAATGTTTTGTTATAAGTTCCACTAAATTTTTAGGTGAACTTATAACATAATAAGGAAGATCTAAGCAAATATAGTAGAATATTAGTCAAACATAAGCCAAAATAAGCGAAAAGAAGCGATAAGAAGTGAAATTTGATTTTTTTGTGTGTTTGATAGATCCAAAGGATTTTTTTTAGGGAATATTTCTCTGCAGGATACTTCCTGGAAAGGAAAAAAAATAGGGAATATTTCTCTGCAGGATACTTCCAGGGAAAGGACAAATTTTGTAGGGAATAGTTCTCTGCAGGATACTTCCTGGAAAGGAAAAAAATTGTAGGGAATAGTTCTCTGCAGGATACTTCCTGGAAAGGAAAAGATTTTGTAGGGAATAGTTCTCTGAAAAATACTTCCTGGAAAGGAAAAATTGTGTAGGGAATAGTTCTCTGCAGGATACTTCCTGGAAAGAAAAGATTTTGTAGGGAATAGTTCTCTGCAGGATGCTTCCTTGAAAGGAAAAAAAATGTTGGGAATAGTTCTCTGCAGGATACTTCCTGGAAAGGACAAATTTTGTAGGGAATAGTTCTCTGAAGGATACTTCCTGGAAAGGAAAAAAAATGTAGGGAATAGTTCTCTGCAGGATACTTCCTGGAAAGGAAAAATTTTGTAGGGAATAGTTCTCTGCAGGATACTTCCTGGAAAGGAAAAAAATTGTAGGGAATAGTTCTCTGCAGGATACTTCCTGGAAAGGAAAAAAATTGTAGGGAATAGTTCTCTGCAGGATGCTTCTTTGAAAGGGAAAAAAATGTAGGGAATAGTTCTCTGCAGGATACTGACTGGGAAGAAAGAGTTTGTGAAGGATAATGACTGTGAAGAAACCTTTTGGTAGGGATCAGTTCGTGTGAAGGACACTTACTGGGAAGAAACAGATTGAAACAAAAGATGAGAACAAACCATTTGCTAGGTGTCAGTTCCTGTAAGAGATACTCACTGTAAAAAAAGGTTCCTTCCTGGAAAAATATAGATTTCAAGATGCCAGTTTATATTAAAAAAAAGGTTCCTGTAAGAAAATGTTCACTATATCAAGCAGGCAAATTGTGGGAATTTATATATCTAAGAAATGTACAAACAACGAAAAATGTCAAAAAAAAAATCAGAAAATTGAGAAAATTCAGAAAATTCAGAAACTTCAGAAAATTCAGAAAATATAATTCAGACAATTTAGAAAATTCAATAATATATATATAATTCAAAAAAGTCAGAAAATTCAGAAGATTCAGAAAATTTCAAAAATTCAGAAAATTTAGAAAAATTAAGACAATTCAGAAAATTCAGAAAATTCAAAAAAAATACAAAAAAATAGAAAAATCAGAACATTAAGAAAATTTATAAATTTTGAGAATATTTAAAGTTTGAGCAACTTAGACACCTCAGAAAATTTATGATTAATTGATAATTTTTGATCCTTTTTCTCTATAGATATATGCTTAAATTCAAAACAAATATGGATATGTCTCAAAATGAGGTGTCCGTTTTTGGTTCCAAAATGGTTACTTTAAGGGAAAAAACGGACACCTCATTTTGAGACATCCCCATATTTTCATTATATATATTTAAATATATATATATATAATGTAAAGAAAAGACAAAAAGATCAACAAGGTCAGCTATAGAAAAACAAGCGGTCCTTTTCAAAGGAAATATGAATTACTTTTTTTCCATACAAAGGGAAGGAATTGCAGGAAGTGAACTATATTAAGTTCCAACATAATTTAAAAAATGAAATATGTTATCTATATTTTTAAAAACTTAAAATTTGCAAAGAGATGGAAATGTCATTTAAAAAAAAATATGTGTTTCCTGAAATTTCACTGTCTAAGCTGATAATCCGAAAAAATAAAAACGTCTTTGAAATAAAAATACATGGAGAAATATACAACATTTTTAAGTTTAGATTGATCGAACTCTCGAGCATCAAAAGTTTTTTGCTGCTAGGAATTTTGTAGTCGGTCGCTTTGAACTATTTTTTTTGGTGCAATTACTTTCCAAACTCGTAAAAGTTCTGTTCAAGAAGCATCCTTCAGATTGTTTTTCCTTCTTCTGTGCCTCAATGATGGCAACCAGATTATGCTTCTTCTGCGCCGCAATGAGAGGGAAAATTCCTGAGAGGGATAGTTCCTGAAAAGGATTCATTCTGAATAGAGTAGTTCCTGAAAAGGATAATTCCTGAAAAGGATAACTCCTGAACAGGATGAACCCTAAAAAGAACAATAATCACCATGAAGAAAAAAAAGATGTATTTGACGCAAAAATCTCTTTTCAAAAAGTATATGACGAAAAAACTCTCGTCTATAATCAATGCTAGTCTCATTTAAAAAAAACATAAAAAAGTAAGCAAAATAAGTGAAAATAAGTGAAAATAGGTAAAAATCACTTCTATGATAAGTTCATATAACTACTAATATCTTCATTAAGTGCCTAAAGTAAAAAGATCTTCACTTTGAGGTCTTAGTGGAGCGCAGCGCCAAAGGTGCCAATCAACAGGGACTCCGTCAAAAGGCTGCAGTCCAAGATCTTCAAAGACAGACCGGCTCCCTTTGACCGCCCGACTGTCATTGCTGTTGCGGAAGACCTCTCGGTGTCGAAGGGCAACCTGCGCCGAGTCTCCCCTGAAGAGCCAGAGCATGCCTACTTGTTCGCCCTGAAGGATGCAATCACCAATGGTGAATCGGAAGATGTGCTGTTGCAACTTGTTCGATTTAAGTAAAGTAGTCCAGCTTTGAACCAGCTTGCTGGTTGATGATTGGACCAGCTTGCTGGTTGATGATTGGACCAGCTTGCTGGTTGATGATTGACCCAGCCAGCTTGCTGGTTGATGATTGAACCAGCTTAGTTGATGATTGGACCAGCTTGCTGGTTGATGATTGGACCAGCTTGCTGGTTGATGATTGGACCAGCTTGCTGGTTGATGATTGACCCAGCCAGCTTGCTGGTTGATGATTGAACCAGCTTAGTTGATGATTGGACCAGCTTGCTGGTTGATGATTGGACCAGCTTGCTGGTTGATGATTGAACCAGCTTGCTAGTTGATTGGACCGGCTTGCTGGTTGATGATTGGACCAGCTTGCTGGTTGAAACTGTTTGGTTGTTTCAGCTTGCTGGTTGATGATGGTACTATCAGTTTGCATTTAGAACATGGTTCCGTGCCCAGGCAGTTTTTTGCCATTGATTTTGAGCATTTTTTCTGAGGCAGTACAAGCGGGTGGCACTGTGCACATCCATGATCTTCGAGATGTTGCCTACGTTGAAGAAGGTTTTTTCCGTGGCGTTTCTTTCCTTCAAACTTAAAAAATAGTAACTGATATCATCAAATGTCCACTCTATGTACACAATGAGCTTTGGTTTTTATCCAGGTCAACTTGCGAAACAATATCATCGATGAGTTGAGGTGTGGGACTCCGCCGGCAGATCCGTGTTGCTCACGGCAGTCCTGTATGCATCTGCGGACGACATCTATGGGTGGTGCATGCTTGGCCTTTTCCAGACAGACTTGAAGGTCTGGAAACACAACCCTCTTTAGCAACGACCAGTGGTAAGACCACTGCTGGTCAGGAATGGACTGACTACCAGTGCCTGGAATCAAATGGTGAAAATGACTGTCACCGATTGAAATTTTGAAATGATAACCTGAATTGGCTAGCTTGCTGGTCCTGAAATGGCCAGCTTGCTGGTGTTGAAATGGCCAGCTTGCTGGTCC
>CAMXCT020003690.1:24544-56890 GCA_947184155.2 Cladocopium goreaui | reverse complement strand
ATCATTAAACCAGAAGGCTGTTTGGAAGCAGAACAAGAAAGCTACTAAGCCCCAACAACGGCATGTCTACAATCTTTTATGCGCAGGAACTTGAGGGGCAGATTGGAGCGGAGACGAAGATGATTTCAGTGGTACCTTTAATGCCATAAATAATACACTCATGGGCTCATAGTGTTGATGTGAATTGATGGTGTCTGATCCAGATTTCAGCTTGGGAATTTGCGTGGCTGAGCCACGCCGCGGTTTGGGTTGCGGAGATACTGGAACGAATGGGAGCTAGCTGGGACCGTGAGAATCTATCCTGACACTCAAGAACCTACATGTCAACTAAGGCAGACAAGAGAAGCAAGACATGGACCTTGAATCAGCAAATATCCACCGACCCCATTTGCAGCAGGGGGAGCGCGTGAGAGGAGAAATTACCAGCAGCAAGTGTCCGTTCAGAAAGCAACGTTGCGCAGTACAGGCCCAGTACAGGCCGTTGCCCAGAGGCTTGGGCCGGTGCCCGGAGGCTCGTTCCGTCCATGCTGTTTGACTATGGCAAGGCGCTCTCTTTTCGAGCCTTAGCCCTGCGAGAGGGTCCTTTGACCGGAGCTGTGCAGGACGAAAGCCAGCTGCAAGAGGACGCAAGCAAGTCGGAAGTTGGCAGTGCGGGAAGGCAAGCAAATTGAAGGTTTGAAGGTAGTTTCTAGGCAGTTCAAAAAGCAATGTTTGGCACTATGGGCTGCCGGCCGCGGCCCAATCTTTCCACACCATAAGCCAAACGTCGTTGCTTGGCCGGCGCCCGGCGCCCGGCTGTCAGGCGTAAGCCTTTAAATCCGGCCACGGAGCCCGTGAGGCCTTCGGTGGTAACCGAAGGTTACAGGCGCTGCCGCCCCTGCCACCGACCCACCACCCCCATCCCACTCCCAGTCGACTGAAGCCTGCGTAATTTACGGTGTTTTGTGCTTGCGGCGTTAAAAAAAACATTGTTTTTTACGGTGTTTCGGGCCCTTTGGTGGGAAGGGATTTCATCTTGGCGATGTTACAAAACCTCGGTTGTTACATGGTTTTGGGCTCCAGGAAGGGGGCCCAGGGCGTAAAAATTGGCATCTTAAGATCGTTTCAACATAGATGGCCCAAACACGGCCCCAACATAGCTCCCAAGATGTCTCAACGTGGGCCAACATAGGCCCGACATAGGCCAACATAGGCCCAACATAGGGCCAACATGGTGCCAAGATTGCTTGGCCGGCGCCCGGCTGTCAGGCGTAAGCCTTTAAATCTTTGCAAAATACATCTCACCAGAAAAGAAAACATAAAACGAAATTCGAAGCGTTGCGTGTTTCTGCAGAGGCCTGCTCTACAACCGCAGGGTCATCGTGGGTTAGGAGCTTTTTCAGCGCCGTCAAAGCTCCAGCCTGTTCAATGAAATGCTGTCTCGCACAGTCTCATGAAAAGGAAAAAGAGAAACAATGACAGGGAGGAAAGGGAGGAAAGGGAAGAAAGGGAGGAAAGGGAGGACAACGGCAGTAGCAGCAACGAGAAAAATGCGTACTGCTCTGCCTCCATCAAGTGCACTCTCAGGTTGTTGTCGCCTTACTTTGACCACGCATCAGGATGACACCAACAAATGTAGGAAGTCTAAGTCTGAGTTCCCTGCAGCATATCAAAGCTACAGCAGCAGCAGCCTCACTTCTGATTGTTGCAGGAAATTTCAAGAAGATACAACTTTCTCGCCTGCAAGATTCCTTCGGCAGAGCTGGACAAAAGACCAATCACTCCTGTCCTGAGTCAATCTTGGACATGCTCTGATATCTTGAAGCCTTGCACAGACCTGTGGCAGACTTGAAATGTTTCAGCCTTCCAAGTTCTGCTTGAATCCAGCGGCACTGTCTCTGGCGACTCGACAACCGCCAGCACGCGTGGCATTCGTTCCTGCGCGAACCGTCCACCCGAACGACACTAGCCATGATGAGCAATCACGAGCAATCCATTGAACTGAAACCCAACAACTCAGGTCAAGAAACATCTAGCATTCCAGAACCAAAACGGAGACTGCATAAGACTACATAGGACATAGGACTGCAGCTTGTCCAGGATCATGCCTACTTTACAATCCCTTTACAACCTCCACTTGTCTAAAACCTGGCCGCTGACAAGGTGGAAGTAAAGCTGTACTGTTTGACTCCATTGGTCTGCTTGAATCTTCTGGCCTACAAACATTCACGTACCAACCTGCCCTTTAAAAGCTCGCTCGACATGGCTGTGCAATTTCTGGCATGTTCGGCACGTTGAAGTCACTCTAGACTCTAGTCTATGATGCTATGATGTTCTAAATTCACTCCAGGCCTGAACTGACTCTCCCTCAAGGATTGATGCCAGCAGTTGACACAGCCTGCTTGGCTCCACTTTCTTCGTGCAAAGGTGAGTTGCAGTGTTCGATGAGGTCCTAATAAGTGACCACTGATCAAGTGAAGCTACAGTCTACAGCTACAGTCTACAGCTACAGTCTACAGTACGGAGGTTTGGAAAAGTGTTTGGCCTGGTTTGCTCCTCAAAGTTGTCTGCCTGTTTGAACGAATGAGCTATCCTCAGGAGAGTCAGCGACAGCACCAACAGGGACAGAAACAAGAACAACCGGGAAAATACAGCAGCAAGAACAACAGCAACAACGGCATCACTCTGAATGGTGTTGTGAAAAACAACATATTCTGAAAATGCAATTGTGCAAAATGCAGATCTCTCTCATTGGCTACAATGCAAACAATTGAAACTAAAAAAGATGGTCTATGCAGCCTATGCAATTGAAGCTAAAAAAATAAGAGTATTAAGATATGTTAAGATCAATTGAGTCTTCAATTGAGCTCAGTCACACCTCTAAGGCTCCAGTGGCCATCAATCCTCTGGACCTGGCAAGAAATGCGGCAAGAGATTATAGATTTCAAAGCAAAGCAAATCGTTTGTCCGTTCTGTGTCGTTCTGTATCGTTCTGTATCGTTCTGTATGTTCTGTGGGGGCACATCTGATTTAAGGCTTGGTGGCCAAAACAACATCTTGAAGACTTACAAACTTCGCTTCTTCTCAGTATTCTTGCAATCAACAGGTCGGATAAAAAGGCAGAATGAACAAGCAGGTCAAGAACTGGGTAGACAGGTGTTTAGCTTGATCTGCTTGTGGGATTCCTGGGAGGGTGAAAAAGTCTTGTCAAGGGCCAGTGAAGGGCCAAGGGAGTGTGTCACTATGTCATGCTGGAAAGGATGTGCCATGTGAAACCGTCGCCAAGGTGATTCTGACAAGTTCTCTTAGTCGCCTGAGGCAGTGCAACAAGGGATCTCGGGGCTGTCTCGCCGTGGAGCTCTTCTTGAATCCAAATTCTCTCATCTGATTTCCTTTTTTTCAATTCCGCATTCTATTCCAACAATGTTTGCTCTTGGCAGGTTTTTACCAGGTCATGTGTGATGACTTTTTCAGGAATACCTAATTATGACATTTAGGAATTCACTGGTGTTTGCATGGTTCCATTGCTGTTTGCTGAGCATTTCATGACTTATGCACTTCTTTTGGTGTAGATTCTCAGAAAGTGTTCCGCCCTTTTCGATCATGTTTGCTTTCTTCTTGTTTTGGAGCCCAGTTCCCACTACTGCTTGTGATGCAGCCCTTTGTTCAAAGTGTGGCTCATTGCCAGATGATTTTGTGCAAGAGCATTTACATTGCTCAATTTTGAAAGCCATGTATTTGGTTTGGAAACTTTAACCCCGTCCTGTTTTTGCGGCATTCGCTCCAGATTTCTCCATTTGTTTCCATGTGGCATCTCTGTCTTTTCAAGCGTGTGTGCCTGCAGCATATGGTCGGTGTCACCGATGGTTTTCCTGTTGTTGATATAAGCAGCTTTGGACATTTTATCGCTAGGTTATGTCTTTGCTCTGGCTCTATCTTTCTGTGTGTGTGTGTGCGAGTCTCATGTCTGTTTTGTTTGAGCTTTTTCAGGAAGACAAGGAGTGCCCTTGGTGAAAGTTCTGTCACAACTAATGTCCCTGCAAGAATTTGTTCCAGCTCCTGCTGCGCTACTGGTTGCTGGTACAAGACCGTTCGTTCAGGAAGCAATTCAGACGTTAAACATGTGCCAGGTTTTGTCACAAAAGTGATTCAAATCAATCCACAGTGGTTTTTGTCAAGAAAAGAACACTTGACAAGAAAAACTTCCCGCGACAGCAAGCTAAAGTGAGTGAAAGCAGGAAAAATGCATGACTAGGTGACCCTTTCTGAGGAGCCAAAGCCAAGAGTGCAGTGATTGCCGCTGCTTGTGCTTCCGGAATTCCTGTTCCGTTGTCTGAAGCAGATGCATCTGAGAGCCTTTGTGACTTGATCTGTGGCCTTGAAACCTATGGAGAAACTCAACCGTCCCTGTGACTACAAGAATCGTTTCGGTTCTCCTAAAAGTCGAATCAGTTGCGGAATGGAGTCTGCATTGATGATTACAGCGCGGCACCTGAGAACGCAAGCATCTTTATGCCCGCCCCATACATCTGGGACTGAAGCTCAACGAAAATTCAAAACCTGCAAGTTTGCAATTTTGATTGCGAAAGACGTTCAATTTCGCCACGAGCACGGTGGCGAAGCAGCAAGACTGGCCAGTGTATTTGCAATGCGGATCTTCTCGAAAGGAAGGACCTCCCGTCGGGCAAGCTCGGTGAGTTGGGAAATTCATTGAGTCCAGTGCTGGCATTGCGCACCAGAAACCAAGGCATTGAACAGATCTATCCTACACAAACTACTGATGCTACTGTAAATCTATACAGATCTTCGGTGAAAGTAATGGTGAACTGCATATAACTGCATGACACACATTGACACACTATGCTCGCTGGGCCTGGTCGTTTGGCCTGACCTTGGGGTTTAGGACTAGAAACGCAGTCTACAAGGTGATGAATTTGAGAGGCAAGTTTGAGCTGGATGAGTGTCGGGCCAGCAGGCCCACCAACATCTTTGCACCACCAAATGCTATAATACTGGAGCGGACCTCGCCCCCCACCCCGATTGAAAAAAACTGGGCAACGGAAGAACAGAAAGGCACAATGGGGTCCCACTTCCGTCCTGCGCGTTCTCAGCTAGACTTTCCAGAGTTCTGATTGCCTGAACCTTGAGTTGGGAACACAAATCATGGATTGCTACATCGCACTGGGGTGCAACTGCGTTTCATTCCATCTTCCGCTCAAAAATTCGACTCAACACAGGTGGGTAAGCACATCACCCTTTGATCAGGATGACTGCTCAAGGAGGCAAGTGCTCTTGATACCGCCTCCGCACTGCACTGTATAAGCAACATGAACACGGCATGAAGCTGCTTCTATAAAGCTGATTGGAGTATGTAGTATATATATTATATTATATTATATTATATATATATTATGTATATATTATATATTATATATATATTATTATATATATATTATATTATATATATATTATTATATATATATATATTATATTATATATATATTATATTATATATATATTATATATATATATTATATATATATATATTATATATATTATATATATTATATATATATATATTTACATATCATTCAGCTGATTTACAATAATTGATCAATAGTGGTGCTCACATGTTCTCACTGAGACTCTTGCATCACCTTTGGATGCCAGGACTTTTGAGGAAGTGCGCTCCATGCTTGGACCGGAAAGCAGCTCCAACAAACTTTCTGCAGCCACATGATCGAATCTTGAGTGGAATTGCAGAGTCTATCATGAGTAAATCTCTTGCCCCTACTGCAACCACCATGTTTGGGAGGCTTAGAACTACACAATGTCCCGGGACACCAGTGCTTGTCGGGTTATGCGTTTTTCTCTGCTCCTCATTGTAAAACTGAAAATAAACAAAAAGCTGCGGCATGGGCCGGACATCTGAAGCAATTGACTGCGTGATAGGCTAAAAATAGCTAAAAGCAATGGCCATTAACAAGTCTCGGCTTATCCTTTTGCTTCCCTCTCTTTCCTTGCTAAATCTTGCTAAATTGAACACATTTGTCTCTGCACTCTCCAAATGCACCTTTCTTTTCCGCTTGTCCGTACTACTCAAGTGGGACAAAGCGGGGGGTTCAGCGCAGAGGATCTCTGATGCAAAAAAACGACGAATGGACTTCTGAAAACGAATCCAAATAAATAAAGACAATAATTGGTTACGAATAGCTGCTCCTTTCAGTGCCAGTGTTTTGACACAGCCATGGCATAAACAGAATCAGCATTTCAAAGGCTGTTAAGTATGATAGTGACAGTGGAAAGCCACACAAGATCTTGTAGCAGTATTCATGGGACCCTCGCACGCTTCTAGCTGATTGAATTATCACTTATCACTGAGCACGCAGCTGGACATGTATCCACGGTGAAACTTTGCACTAGATGGACGTTCACACGCCAGACAAGACTTGATTTCGCCAATTCGAAAAACAGCGCCCAAGCACTGGCTCACTCGGGAATGTCCTGGATTGTCCCAAGGTGGGACCAAGTGCAGGCTGATGGAATCGAAATCTCAAAGCTGGTGCGGCTACCCCAAAGACAAAGAAAACCGAATACGTTCCTGGTTGGTGGTTTTAACCATCTTGAAAAATATTAGTCAATGGGAAGGACTATCCCATATATTATGGAAAATAAAAAATGTTTGAAACCACCAACCAGGTTCATATAAGAGTCATATGAATGTATAAGATAGCATTAAAAATATATGTCATAATATTTCTATGTTTTCAAATCAAACGAAGTTCGTTCATTGCCTAAATGTCAGGATCTGGATCGTCGCGAGGCAGGCATTTCGGGGCTGGCCTCGAGAACGAATCTGTGCAGGTTCATTTCATTTTAGTGCAACACCACAAACATTTTGTGCACCTCAAGGTTTGCTGCGAGAATTTGTCGGCATGAGACCTTGAGTCAACAGGTTTTCTATATGTTTGCGGAAAATGCGTTTGTGAATTTGGGGGAAAAATATGTGCTGCTGACACTTGGGGACAGACTCTGGGTTGCGACATACCCAAGGCTTCCAAATCGCCTTTAGGAGACAACATTCATCAATGTCTCGGGGCAGCACAACAATAGTTGAAAGAAATGCCGGGAATGTCATGATGGCTGCGAGGAGCACTGCTTGAAAAAGCGGGACACGTGACGCAGACTTACTGAAAGCACGAGTAGGACAATGCTCTTTTACTCGAAACCAATAAAATTGACAAAAACTGGATATGTACAAAATAGATTTCAAAATTAGATAAAACAAACACTGCCATTCCGTATTTGTGAGACTCCATATACTGTCTAGACTCTGTACACTCTGCACTGTGCAACTTAAAGTGGTGAAAGATGGTGAAAGTGGTCGCTTGGGCCTGATCTTCTTGCGACTCCTTGGCCACCGTGATGCATTCCTCCACCAATTCCACTTGTCACTTGAGATTTGCAACACCAGTCTTGACAGAAATGGAAGTTTAATGAAATTCAAAAAAGTTCTAATAGTTTTTTACTTGATCTTTAAATATCTTTAACTTATGACATGTGACATGCTTGGAGAATTTGCTGAGACACAACTGTAGTTTTTGAGGCAATACTGGCAATACCTTTCAATAAGTGTGGCCTGCAGAGCTGGACGTGCTTCTGGAGCTGAGACACACATGGTGCACATCCAAGCGTCCTTGGATCAGGTTTCCAGGAGATTCTGGGCATATGTTCGTTATTGTTCTATCGGATTCTATCGCTAGAAGTATCCTTGGACTCTCGGGCATCAAGACACCCTAACCCGCCTAACCCGTGTTCAAAAACGGCTCACGGAAAGATGGGACAATCGCACTACACCATGCCATAGTGGACCCTCACTGTCACCCCCAACAGTAGTAAAAGATTATTCCAGAGACTCAGATACAATCATGCAAAGCAGCATTTGAGTTAATCATCCTGCTAGGATTTTGTTGCATAGGGAGTACCGTCGAACACCTGTATAGAAAAGAAATGAAATGCAAAAACTTCCTCCACACCGTTTCTGAAATTTATTCTTTCGTCTCTGATATCACAACAACAGGATGCATTGCATTGCATCTAGACGCTATTAATTACATGTCAGAATTGCACTTTCAGCACTAGAGCTGGGGTCCTGTGTTTGTCCGCGTTCTTCCAAAGCAGGGGAAAAATTTGACCGTGGGTTCCAACTGTCCCACAAGGACACTCAATTGGGGAAGAATAGTGCCCAACAAACCTCTATATAAACGGCCCGGCATGGGCTCAACATGGGGCCAACATAGGCCAACACATTTGCTTGTTGTAGCCATATCTGAATCTGAAGATGCTTGAAGACGATTCCGGCAAGAAAAGCATGTTTGGGGATTTTTAAGGTATCAAAAATATCGAATCGACCAAACTGACCAAACTTATTGGCAGCATCTGGGTCTGCGGGTAACTAAAAACTTGTCTGAGGCTTCCCCAGTGGCGAAGCATAGCTTCCATACAGGCTCGACATCCCCAGATTTCACAATCAGGGAATCTAGGCTTGAGATGAGTTCAAATAGGAACAGCATGTCATCCAATGATCCTCCAAATCGCCAAGCCTGGGCTTAAGATAGATTCTACATACTTTCAACATTTCGCTCCGGTTGGCGGTAAAGTCTATATCTAAAGGACAGCATGTTCGATATGTTCGATATGGTTTTGCAGAATGTTCCAAACCATTTCAAGGCCCTCCAAATAGACAACTCTGGGATTGAAAATATTATATATATACATCTCAAAGTGACATATGAAGAACTCACCACGTCTTCCGCGCACAGCTCTTTTTCAACCACCTACCAAAGTTCAGTCTGTTTCACCTGCTCTCCTCAGGTTTGCTTTGGATGTGTCACAATGTGACTCGCACATAGCCCCAGACCGAATCACCTCTGGTCAGCAACCTGGTCACCCCAGGTTGGGACCTGCCTTTGCAGGTATCACCCGTCCCTTAACCTAAGGGAGGGAAGTTTCTTTTGGTCGCCCCAAAAGAGTATCCCCGAAAGAGGCTATGTACTCGCCTGCCATGCAGGCTCCCCTAACCTAGGCGGACATCTCCACGGGAGGTCGGCTCTTAGGGTTGGGAGGGTGGGGAAAGAAACAGCAATGAATGCTATTTTGGCTCAGCTCCACTTGAGCCAAAATGAAAGCATTCATTGACTCACTTAAAGATGACACATGCACACCCAAGCCTGCCAAACTCAATGCATGAATACATCTCAAAGTGACATATGAAGAACTCACCACGTCTTCCGCGCACAGCTCTTTTTCAACCACCTACCAAAGTTCAGTCTGTTTCACCTGCTCTCCTCAGGTTTGCTTTGGATGTGTCACAATGTGACTCGCACATAGCCCCAGACCGAATCACCTCTGGTCAGCAACCTGGTCACCCCAGGTTGGGACCTGCCTTTGCAGGTATCACCCAACGCACTCAAACACCCAAAGCACTAGAGGAATTCAAAGGTGAGAATGACTGCAACGAATGGCAACTGGAAAAAGATTGTGGGGAGGTACGACGAATGAAAGCTAGATCCATGGCAGCGCCACCAAGTCGTCGGCCCAGTTGCTCTTGCTCTGGACGTACTCCCAGTAGCCCTGGGCACGCAGTGCGAAGAGGGCCAAAGGAATCAGATGGCCTAGCTTTGCTAGGTCCGAATTGCTAGAACGTCCCCTCACTAAGGTCATGACTGCAGCCACAGCGTCGAGGAACCATAGACCGTGTCGATGGCGGAGAAGGCCAGGGCTCTCACTCAAGGTGTAAATTACCATGGAGAGCTCCAACTGCGCAATGTGGGTCTCTGCAGGCTGCCACAGGAATTGTAGTTCTTCGCAATTGGTAGCAACAAAACTGTAAATTCACGTTTTGGCTCGAAACGCATCACTGCTTCGATCACCTCGAAGCATTCTTCAATCTCTGAAGTCAAGCTGGTGACACTCTCGTCCTGGCAAGCCTTCACTGCCATAAGGTCACCATAGCCAACTCGCCCATAGATGCCCTGCTCCTCAAGTTTCCCGAAGTAAGAGCACCCGTACTTGGAAGCTGAAATTCGCTTAAAAGTTCGAGCCAGATTCATGGCAAGTGGAAGGCACCACCACGTAGGATCGCCCCCACGTGGGCCCCAAACCTATGTCACAAAAGCAAGTAAGGCCACATCAAGTAGGATTGCCTCCGGCTTGAAACCCAACCTGCTTACGACAGCAGAGGCCTACAGCCTTGTGGCCACTGCCTGGCAATGATCATGGGCAACCTGTGAACCTCAAGTAGCGTTACCTCTACTTGGAACCTGGCTTGCTGGGGCAGGCAAAACTAACAGCCTCCAGTTCTGCTGAAAACGCAAACACGGGTGCCAGCAAGTAGGATGACCCCCACTTGGACTCCAAACCTGAATCACTAAGGCAATAAGGCCACACCAAGCAGGATCATCTCCTCCTTGAAACCCAACCAGCTTAAGCCCACAGCCCTGTGGGCACTGCCTGGCAATGCCCATGGGCAACCTGTGAACCTCAAGTAGCGTTACCTCTACTTGGAAACCTGGCTTGCTGGGGCAGTCAAAACCAACAGCCTCCAGCTCTACTGAGAACGTAAAAAAAAAGAAGAAAAAAAAAACGGGTGCCAACGAGTAGGACCCTCACTTGGACCCCAAACCTACGTCACTGAAGCCAAGCAGAATATTTCCTGCTTGAAACCCAAACGGCTTGAGACAGCAGAGGCCCATATCTGTGAGCGCACTGCCGACACCCAGCTTGCTTGGGGGAGTCAAAACCAACAGCAGCCCACGCTGCTGAGATTGCAAAATCCAAGTTTCCAGAAGTAGGATCACCCCTACTTGGAAACTGAAATTCGCTGAAAATTCGAGCCATATTCATGGCAATTGCTAGGCACCCTCAGGTAGGATCACCCCCACTTGGATGCCGAACTTATGTCGCTAAAGCAAGTAGGGCTACACTAAGTAGGATTACCTCCTGCTTGAAACCCAACCAGCTTGAGACAGCAGAGGCTTACAGCCCTGTGGTCACTGCCTGGCAGTGCCGGTGGGCAAGCAAGTAGCGTTACCTCTACTTGGAAACCCAGCTTGCCGGGAAAAGTCAAAAACCAACAGCCTCCAGTTTACTGAATGCTCAGAACCTCAGGTGTCCCGAAGTAGGAGCACCCGTATTTGGGAGCTGAAATTCGCTTAAAAATTTCGAGCCAGGCTCCTGGCGGGTGTTGGGTACCACCACGTAGGATTGACCCCACTCGGATCCCAAACCTATGTCACAAAAGCAAGTAGGGCTACATCAAGCAGGAGTGCCTCCTGCTTGTAACCCAACCTGCTTAAGACAGCAGAGGCCCACAGCCCTGTGGTCACTGCCTGGCAATGCCCATGGGCCACCTGTGATCCTCAAGTAGCGCTACCTCTACTTAGAAACCCAGCTTGCTGGGGGCAGTCAGAACCAATAGCCTCCAGCTCTGCTGAAACCGCAAAAATCCAAGTTTCCAGAAGTAGGAACACCCCTACTTGGAAACCGAAATTCGCTTAAAAACTGGCGCTACATTCATGGCAAGTGTTGGGCACCAGCGAGTAGGATCACCCCCACTAGGGCCCAAAACATATGTCACTAAAGCAATAAGGTCACGCCAAGCAGGATTACCTCCTGCTTGAAACCCAACCTGCTTAAGACAGCAGAGGCCCACATCTCTGTGCTCACTGCCGCCACCCAGCTTGCTTGGGGAAGTCAAAACCAACAGCCCCCAGCTCTGCTGAAATTGCAAAAATCCAGTTTCCAGAAGTAGGATCACCCCTATTTGGAAACTGAAATTCGCTTAAACAATTCAAGCCATATTCATGGCAACAGCTGGGCACCCTCAGGTAGGATCACCCCTACTTGGACGCCGAACCTATGTCGCTAAAGGAATTAGGGCCACACCAAGTAGGATTGCCTCCTGCTTGGAACCCAACCTGCTCAAGACAGCCCTGTGGTCACTGCCTGGCAGGGTCGATGGGCAACCTGGGCTTCTCAAGTAGCGTTGCCTCTACTTGGGAACCCAGCCTGCTTGGGGCAGTCAAAACCAACAGCCTCCAGCTCTGTTGAAATTGCAAAAACAAACCATGTTTCCAGAAGTAGGATCACCCCTACTTGGAAACTCAAATTCGGTTGAACTTCAAGCCATATTCATGGCAAGTGTTGGGTACCCACCAGTAGGATCACCCCCAATTGGAAGGACCCTATGTCGCTAAAGCAATTAAGGCCACACCAAGTAGGATTGCCTCCTGCTTGGAACCCAACCTGCTTAAGACAGCAAAGGCCCACAACCCTGTAGTCACTGCCTGGCAGTGTCGATGGGGAACCTGTGAGCCTCAAGTAGCGGTGCCTCGACTTGGAGACCTAGCTGGCTTGGGGCAGCCAAAAACAACAGCCTTTAGCTCTGCGGAAATTGCAAGAATCCAGTTGCCAGAAGTAGGATTTCATAGCAGGTGTTGGGCACCCTCAAGTAGGACTACCCCCACTTGGACCCAAAACCTATGCCACTAAAGCAATAAGGCCACACCAAGTAGGGTTACCTCCTGCGTGGAACCCAACCTGCTTAAGACAGCAGAGGCCCACAACCCTCTGGTCACTGCCTGGCAGTGTCGATGGGCAACCTGTGGCCTTCAAGTAGCGTCACCTCTACTTGGAAACCCAGCCTCCTGGAGGGAAGTCAGACCCAACAACCTCCAATTCTGCTGAATTTGCAAAAAAAACAAGTGCCCAGAAGTAGGATCACCCCTACTTGGTAGCTGAAATTCGCTTAAAAATTCGAGCCAGATTCATGGCAAGTGCTGGGCACCAAAACGTAGGATCGCCCCCACTTGGACCCCAAAACTATGTCACGAAAGCAAGTGCGGCCACACCAAGTAGGATGACCTCCTGCTTGAAACCCAACCTGCTTAAGACAGCGGAGGCCCACAGCCCTGTGGTCACTCCCTGGCAGTGCCAGTGGGCAACCTGTAATCCCCAAGTAGCGTTACCTCTACTTGGAAGCCCAGCTTTCTTGGGGCAGTTAAAACCAACAGCCTCCAGCTCTGCTGAAAATGCCAAAAAAAAAGAAAGCAAGTTGCCCAGAAGTAGGATCACCCCTACTTGGAAGCTGAAATTTCCTTAAAATTTCAAGCCATGTTCATGGCAGGTGTTGGGCACTCTCAAGTAGGACCACCCCCAACTTGGATCCAAAACCTATGCCACTAAAGCAATAAGGCCACACCAAGTAGGGTTACCTCCTGCGTGGAACCCAACCTGCTTAAGACAGCAGAGGCCCACAACCCTCTGGTCACTGCCTGGCAGTGTCGATCGGCAACCTGTGGCCTTCAAGTAGCGTCACCTCTACTTGGAAACCCAGCCTCCTGGAGGGAAGTCAGACCCAACAACCTCCAGTTCTGCTGAATTTGCAAAAAAAAACAAGTGCCCAGAAGTAGGATCACCCCTACTTGGTAGCTGAAATTCGCTTAAAAATTCGAGCCAGATTCATGGCAAGTGCTGGGCACCAAAACGTAGGATCGCCCCCACTTGGACCCCAAAACTATGTCACGAAAGCAAGTGCGGCCACACCAAGTAGGATTACCTCCTGCTTGAAACCCAACCTGCTTAAGACAGCGGAGGCCCACAGCCCTGTGGTCACTCCCTGGCAGTGCCAGTGGGCAACCTGTGATCCCCAAGTAGCGTTAGCGTTACCTCTACTTGGAAGCCCAGCTTTCTTGGGGCAGTTAAAACCAACAGCCTCCAGCTCTGCTGAAAATGCAAAAAAAAAAGAAAGCAAGTTGCCCAGAAGTAGGATCACCCCTACTTGGAAGCTGAAATTTCCTTAAAATTTCAAGCCATGTTCATGGCAGGTGTTGGGCACTCTCAAGTAGGACCACCCCCAACTTGGACCCAAAACCTATGCCATTACAGCAATAAGGCCACACCAAGTAGGGTTACCTCCTGCTTGAAACCCAACCTGCTTAAGACAGCAAACGCCCACATTTCTGTGCGCACTGCCGACACTCAGCTTGCTTGGGGCAGTCAAAACCAACAGCCTCCAGCTCTGCTGAAAACGAAAACCTCCTCCACAAGTAGGGTCACCCCTACTTGGAAACCAAAATTCGCTTAAAAACTGACGCCACGTTCATGGCAAGTGTTGGGCACCAACGAGTAGGATCACCCCCACTTGGACCCAAAACAATTGTCACTAAAGCAAGTACGGCCACACCAAGCAGGATCACCACCTGCTGGAAACCCAACCTGCTTAAAACAGCAAGCGCCCACATTTTTGTGCGCACTGCCGACACCCAGCTTGCTTAGGGCAGTCAAAACCAACAGCCTCCAGCTCTGCTGAAAACGAAAACCTCCAAGTTTCCACCAGTAGGGTCACCCCTACTTGAAAACCAAAATTCGCTTAAAAACTGACGCCACGTTCATGGCAGGTGTTGGGCACCAACGAGTAGGATCACCCCCACTTGGGCCCAAAACATATGTCACTAAAGCAATAAGGTCACGCCAAGCAGGATTACCTCCTGCTTGAAACCCAACCTGCTTAAGACAGCAGAGGCCCACATCTCTGTGCTCACTGCCGCCACCCAGCTTGCTTGGGGAAGTCAAAACCAACAGCCCCCAGCTCTGCTGAAATTGCAAAAATCCAGTTTCCAGAAGTAGGATCACCCCTATTTGGAAACTGAAATTTGCTTAAATTTCAAGCCATACTCATGGCAACTGCTGGGCACCCTCAAGTGGGATAATCCCCACTTGGACGCCGGACCTATGTTGCTAGAGCAAGTAAGGCCACACCAAGTAGGATTACCTCCTGCTTGGAACCCAACCTGCTTAAGACAGCAGAGGCCCACAACCCTCTGGTCACTGCCTGGCAGTGTCGATCGGCAACCTGTGGCCTGCAAGTAGCGTCACCTCTACTTGGAAACCCAGCCTCCTGGAGGGAAGTCAGACCCAACAACCTCCAGTTCTGCTGAATTTGCAAAAAAAAACAAGTGCCCAGAAGTAGGATCACCCCTACTTGGTAGCTGAAATTCGCTTAAAAATTCGAGCCAGATTCATGGCAAGTGCTGGGCACCAAAACGTAGGATCGCCCCCACTTGGACCCCAAAACTATGTCACGAAAGCAAGTGCGGCCACACCAAATAGGATTACCTCCTGCTTGAAACCCAACCTGCTTAAGACAGCGGAGGCCCACAGCCCTGTGGTCACTCCCTGGCAGTGCCAGTGGGCAACCTGTGATCCCCAAGTAGCGTTAGCGTTACCTCTACTTGGAAGCCCAGCTTTCTTGGGGCAGTCAAAGTAACCAACAGCCTCCAGCTGCTGAAATGGCCAGAAACCAAGTTGCCCAGAAGCAGGATCACCCCTACTTGGAACTGAAATTGTTCTTAAAACTTCAAGCCATATTCATGGCAGGTGTTGGGCACCCTCAAGTAGGACCACCCCCACTTGGACCCAAACCCTATGCCCCTAAAGCAATACGGCCATACCAAGTAGGGGTTACCTCCCGCTTGAAACCCAACCTACTTGAGAACGCAGAGGCCCACAGCCGTGTGGTCACTCCCCCTGTGGTCCAAGCAATACTCATGGCAAGTGTTGGGCGCCATCAAGGAGGATCACCCCCGCTTGGACCCCAATATATGTCACGAAAGCAAGTACGGCCACACCAAGCAGGATCACCTCCTGCTGGAAACCCAACCTGCTTAAAACAGCAAACGCCCACATTTCTGTGCCCACTGCCGACACCCAGCTTGCTTGGGGAAGTCAAAACCAGCAGCAGCCAGCGCTGCTGAAATCGCAAATATCCAGGTTTCCAGAAGTAGGATCACCCCTACTTGGAAACTGAAACTCGCTTAAAAAGTCGATTCATATGCATGGCAAGTGTTGGGAACCCTCAAGTGCTGGGCACGCAGTGCAAACAGAGCCAAATGGATCAAATGGCCGAGCTTTGCTAACCCCGAATTGCTAGAGCGCCCTCTCACCAAGGTCATGACTGCGGCAACGTTGTCGAGGAACCAGAGACCATGTCGATGTCGAAAAAGGTCGGGGCGCTCGATCAAGGCGCACAACACCATAGAGAGCTCCAGTTGCGTGCCTTGATGGCCATGAGACCGCCATACCCGACTCGCCCAGAAATACCTTGCTCCAAGAAGATTGCAAGTCTATAAAGTTTGGAAGCTGTGCCTCGAGTAAAGTGGCCTGCTTGACGTGCTGTGGCAAGACATCACGAACTTTGCCATGGAGTCTGGTGCGGGCTCAAAAACGAAGATGACCTGTCTTATTGATGCAACTCAGGTCATGGGTAAGTCCCAAAGAAGCGCCAGTGCTCTGCATGGTCTGCGTTTTGTCTTCCGCAAATAAAGATCCGATCATCAGGCATAGTTGTTTCATCGCCCATTGCCCGGAGCCCTTGGCAGAGCGGACATCAGTGATCGCGGCATTAAAGTACAGGGATGTCAAAACTTGGCAATACCAGCGAGTCAGCGCTTCCAACAGTCTGGGAAAATCAGTTGAACGAAGTGATTGCCAGGGGGAGCCTAAACAAGAGGCCTGCATAGACCTGGGATACCGGAGTTTGCCACTCATCAGTGAAACCAGACGACAACGCAGCCTAAGCTCTCCTGCTGACATGGGGCAGTACCTTTAGGCAGACGGCAGGTCCTCTTAGCCTGTCTCCCAGGCATCATGGTGACAAAACTCGGCGACCTCGTCCTCAGACCAACGACGCATAACCAGGCTTATGGGCGACTACATAGTGTAAGCATGTTGGCATCGGAAGAAAGGTCTGATTGCCCTCCGGTGTCACCGTTGTCGATGACTCGTTGTTTCCCCGAACTTTGGGTGGTCACACAGCGCAGGATAAGACGATGTGCCCGGCCGCCAATGTCCCTGAGGAACTCTGCTCGCCGCAGAGGAGGTGTACAAAAACCGTTTCTGGCGTCTTCCAAGAACTGCTGCAGCAAGAATGCATCGCTTCGCCACGTGCTGCTTGAACTCCAGGAACGCAGCAGCATGGAGGAGCGACGCCTCGGTGGCCGCCGGGATGTCGCTCCCACGAAGCTTACGCTGCATGCACGGTCTCCCCTTGCAACTACCAGGTCACCCCTTATGATGCTTGTAACCAACCAGGTCACCCCTGGTTATTGATGTGGTGAGCCGCTCAATCAAGGTCTAGGAAGGTCACCCCTTACCAGGGCCAGGAAAGAAACAGCAATGAATGCTATTTTGGCTCAGCTCCACTTGAGCCAAAATGAAAGCATTCATTGACTCACTTAAAGATGACACATGCACACCCAAGCCTGCCAAACTCAATGCATGAATATATATTCGTCGTGGAGTGACGCGAGAATCTTCAACCACACGCCTCTCCTGAGATCCATACCCAGTTGCACGGCTTGTGCATGGCGAAATCTGACTGGTTTGGCAAAACCTGCAGTATCAACTCGGGAAAGTGCTGAGTCTGATTTGCTTTGAAGCAAACATGGGATGTCTGCACCAAAGAAGATCAAGACTACCCAAAAGGCAAAATGGCTCAAAGTCTCATTTCAAAACTTTGGGAACTTTGGAAGCGCCCAAAACCGTCCAGAACCTCTAAACCTTACAGACCATCATGCCACCACCCCAGCCAATCTCAGAAACTTAATCCACACGTCTTGAAGTCTTATTTGCTTTACAGGCTTTAAGTTCATGAGTCATTCATGAGATGTTACAAGATGTTACAATATGTTAGAAGAGACTGTCAGAGACTGTGCCGCAGACTGGAGCAGTCAAGGTGGGCCCTGCATCCAGTGATCTTGGCACCTGGCACTCCAGAAATGCTGGGGTTCGTGGAGTCCATGGGGCCGTCCATGGCCTTGCAGTGCCTTGCCCTTTGGATCCCTTTGGTATCAATATGTCAATATGTATCAATTGAAGCGCCTTGAAGTAGCCATCATCATCAGGGGGCTGCGGCCTCACAGAGAGAGAGAGTTATTCCGGCTTTCGCCTTTTCTTGAACATGTCAGACGTGTCGATCATCTGTACAAAACTGTAAGCTCATGATGCTCTTCTTGGAACGCAACATGTCGTCGAACTCTTTGGACGCATGGAAGTCCTACAGCTGTACAGCTCAGCTGGGTATCAGTGATTCTAGATGCGTTGATTGGTGCCATAGGTTTCATGTCTCCTCTGATGAAACGCAGTCCTGGCAATTTCGATTCAAATCAAATTGTATGTATGCAAACGTAAATGGACTGCTGGAAAGTCTTCATGCCATACGGTAAAAAAAGTCAACAGAGCCAGCGCACCGTCTGGTCATTTCCGGTTCGTTTGGCCAAATCGCGAAACAGCGGCATCGGTCTTCCCTCTTGCCAATCCAAAAACCTCGAGCAACTCACAATGGATACATTGAAAAGATTTGAAAAGGAACAAAGAAGAGCTTGCATCAACAATTACTTACAACATTGTGCAAACCTAGGAAACAGATCAACCATTGTTGTTCATTGAAATTATTCCGCTCGTTCCTTACTCCCCAGCGCCTCGAATAAGGCTTGAGACTATCCAACTTTATGTTTGAAGGAGTGATAAGTATTGGAACGGTAAGAATTAGCCACTTGGACAACGTACGGTAAGGTATGACAAGGTGAACTCAGGGAAAAGTGTTTCATTCAAAGGCCAAAGGGCGTTGGATGCAGAATGCCAAGCTGCACTTAACTGTTATTCAAAAAATTAAACTGCCCGCATTGCCAGGCCCTTTGCCATCCGCAACCGACAAACAGTTCACCAACATACCATTGACAATTGAGTCCTAAAGGCAACAGTCCCACGGGCCCTCTCAATGAGTCCAATGGTAACGCACAGCTCAAAGATTGCTCTGGTGAGTAGGCAAAATTGCAGTGTCCGGCTATGCGGAGCTGCAACTGATGACAAGCTGTGGAAAAGTTTCCCATTTATTCAAGTGCATCCAACCATTCCTGCAAACACCTCCCAACATCTCTCAACAGCCGAACCCCCTGTCCGGATGTTCCTTCGGTGTTTGCGTCGCAAACCCAGACCCACACTTATTGCTGTATCGAAATATGATATGATTAGAAAAGGCCGGACTTGAACGAACGTCACCAAATTGTGCCTACGTTTCAGGAAGATGTCTTGTGGAAACGTGTGACCGTGTGATCCGATCAAGCTAAACGCAGCTAAACCTCAGCTCGTCACTGCTGCACAGCATCGGCGGTGCTCCGATCTGGCTTTGAGTCGGACATCCCTTGCCTGAAGTCGCACGAAAAATTCCCTTCACAATTTCAAGGCTCAGCTGCTTTGACACACCATTGTTCTATATTGTTCTTATGAGGCTCCGTCGCAGCATCGTTGCTTCCTGCATATTCACAAGCTGAAGCTGCTTGAGACACTGCATCTTAGCACAACAGCTGATACTTGCCAATCCATCTGCCTTCTTGAAGACGAGATTGGCTCCTAGGAGCGCCTCATGTGCGCAAAAATGAGGCAAGACATACTGTGTGCGTCTTGAGGGCAGCTTGACAATACGACACTTTGGCGAAATCGGAATGTTCAAATTATTGCCTACAGAATACCAGGCACATTTGCCTGCATACAGGATTGCCAATACCCAGATTCTCTTCGCAATGGTGCTTGTTCAGAAGCGGCAAGTCAATGGTTTTAGGAACTCAACAATTGCAAAGTAACTCTGGTCTTGCAAGGCACGCAGTCTGTGAGACATGTTGAGACATGTTGTGTGGGTTCAAAATAAATCAAATAAATCAAAATAACATTCAAAATGAATGGCTTAGGGTGACTGATGTGATTGTTTGTAGGTCGGGTTGCTGTGGGGCCCACTGGGGTGGCGTGGTCCTGGGCCATCCTGTGGCATGCTGTGGTTTACCGATTTACCTTAAGCGGGTGGCCGTGCTATGTTGGCAGATGGCAGAGGGTCTTCCGGTGCCTTGGTTGCCTGTCATGAGTCATGAGCCCATGAATTCAAAACATTTCAAAACGGGAAATCATTGCTATGGAACTGAGACCTGAGGACCAACGTCCATTGCAAGTGGTTCCAAGCCTCTTAGGTGCCACAGCCTGTGGACAAATGAGTTTATCAAACAAAAAACTCACTCAATGAATGCCTCCTTGAATCTGAGTCTGTCTTCTCCAATTGTGGATTTGCAACTTTGCACCTTGCTTGCAGATTGAAGCCAAAATATGTTTGCCTTCTGATCCATTCTGAGAAGAGTTGGCGTGAGACTTGCATCAAAGACCCAGCTTGGAATCCTCTCATGGACACACAGTTGCACATGGCTACTCTTGAACAAGGTTTGTTCTGGCGGTTGCTTGGCTTTCATGATACTCTTGAGAAAAAAGTGAAGTCCTCAACGGTTCAAAGTTGTAGTCTGGGAGGCCAAAGAACTGGAGGACCGGAACGATGAAAATAGCCGGGTCCTTTGCAAGCATGCACTTTCATCACCTTCATCACGTTCATCACTTTCATCACGTTCATCACTTTCATCACGTTCATTACTTCCATCACGTTCATCACTCTCATCACTTTCATCACGTTTATCACTTTGATCACTTTCATCACATTCATCACGTTCATCACATTCATCACCTCCATCACGTTCATCACTCTCATCACTTTCATCACGTTCATCACTTTGATCACTTGCATCACATTCATCACGTTCATCACGTACATCACGTTCATCACTTTCATCACCTTCATCACGTTCATCACTTTCATCACTTTCATCATTCTCATCATACATCACTTTCATCACGTTCATCACTTTCATCACGTTCATCACCTCCATCACAATCATCACTCTCATCACTTTCATCACGTTCATCACTTTGATCACTTTCATCACATTCATCCTGTTGATCACGTACATCACTTTCATCACCTTCATCACGTTCATCACTTTCATCACTTTCATCATTCTCATCATTCATCACTTTCATCACGTTCATCATTTTCATCACGTTCATGACCTCCATCACGTTCATCACTCTCATCACTTTCATCACGTTCATCACTTTGATCACTTTCATCACATTCATCACGTTCATCACGTACATCACGTTCATCACTTTCATCATGTTCATTACGTTCATCACATTCATCACTTTCATCACTTTCATCATTCTCATCATTCATCTCTTTCATCACGTACATCACTTCATTACGTTCATCACCTCCATCACGTTCATCACTCTCATCACTTTCATCACGTTCATCACGTTGATCACTTTCATCACATTCATCACGTTCATCACGTACATCACGTTCATCACTTTCATCACGTTCATCACGTTCGTCACGTTCATCACGTTCATCACTTTCATCATTCTCATCATTCATCACTTTCATCACGTTCATCACTTTCATCACGTTCATCACCTCCATCACGTTCATCACTCTCATCACTTTCATCACTCTCATCACTTTGATCACTTTCATCACATTCATCACGTTCATCACGTACATCACGTTCATCACTTTCATCACTTTCATCACTTTCATCACGTTCATCACTTTCATCACTTTCATTACTTCCATCACGTTCATTACTTTCATCACGTTCATCACGTTCATCACGTACATCACGTTCATCACTCTCATCACTCTCATCACGTTCATCACGTTCATCACTCTCACCACTTTCATCACGTTCATCACTTTAATCACTTTCATCACGTTCATCTTGTTCATCACATTCATTACTTTTATCACGTTCATCACATTCATCACGTTCATCACGTTCATCACGCTAATCACTTTCATTATTTTCATAACTTTCATCACTATCATCACGTTCATCACGTTCATCACTTTCATCACTTGCATCACTTTCATCACATTCATCACGTTCATCACGTTCATCACCTCCATCACGTTCATCACTCTCATCACTTTCATCACGTTCATCACTTTGATCACTTGCATCACATTCATCACGTTCATCACGTACATCACGTTCATCACTTTCATCACCTTCATCACGTTCATCACTTTCATCACTTTCATCATTCTCATCATACATCACTTTCATCACGTGCATCACGTACATCACGTTCATCACTTTCATCACGTTCATCACTTTCATCACGTTCATCACTTTCCATCACGTTCATCACGTTCATCACGTTCATCACGTTCATCACTTTCATCACGTTCATCACTTTGATCACTTTCATCACATTCATCACCTTCATCAAGTTCGTCACTTTCATCACTTTCATCACTTTCACTGTCCCTGTTGCTTTTAAGTCAAGGGCGTTGCTGATCTGAGATGTTTCATGTTGAGCCGATGTTGAGCTGATGGCTGACAGCAGACTGGCGTTGTGCGTCATGTCCTCTGGTGAGACCTTGGAGTCCATCAGCACTTGACAACCACTGGCACTATTCCACATTGAGCCCATTGAGCACTTCTACCGGGTCTACCGGGTCTACCGTACCTATATAAATATTGTAAGTCAGCAACAGTGCAACTACAACACAACTCTGCAGGATAGACCATTCAAGTACAGTACCGTTAACGTCAATACAATTCTTCTGAGTCAAACACCAATCGTTTTCTTCTGGTGCAGGTTTCATAGAGCTCTTGGCCATGACTCCACGGCACAACTGTGTCCTCCACAAGCCAATGTGGAATCCGAAGTGATTTAATGAGATCATGGATGGACAAGTTGCCAATTCCATGGATGTGCAAAATATGTGTCCAACATCTTTCAACTTTCAATGACCAAGTCCTTCTTGCCATGGACAATCAGCAAAAAACCGGAGATGTTCTTGATTTTCTCCTTCAAACGCAGATCGGATCTACCCGTTCTCGTGGCAGAACTTCCTGTGAGTTCAAAGTATGTCTGCCTTGTTTGGAAAGCGTTCTTCGATGAAATCCCTGGCACAGTCAAGTGGCATGTGGATCTGTCAAAGGAATCCCTGAGGACTTTCTCTTTTTTGACAACCATGATAAAATAATACAAAATATGATAAGCATGGATAAGCCAGAATAAGCCTAGATTCCCAGATAGTGATGCAAAACAGGCTGGCGGCGGCGCAACTCGTCCGAGGTGACATCGCACAACTTCCCTCACCGACAAGAAGGGACAAATCAATATCACCTGCAGAGTCAGAGCCACGAACGGCTCCAGCACAGGAAATTATCCAGCTAGCAGAGTCAACAAATATATGTAACTCATATGTAACTCATATTATGAAATTCATATATAATTCATATGACGTGCACATGTGTTTGCAGTACAAACGTGGACAAAACTTGCCAGGCCACCCCGTACGTGCGCGCTTCTGCTGCAATGTGCAAGGCAGGCCTCAGGACCATTTCCGCTCACTGGAAGGAGACAGAAACAGTACACAGAAATTGTGCCAAAATGTGTAAATCTGTACAGTTTGTAAACTGTATACAGTTTGTGCATCGTGCTGGATTGTCTGACAGATTTGTGGAAGAGCACCAAGTCTATTGTTGTTCCTGTTCATAGAAAGACTCCTCAAGGATACAAGTGCATTGGAACTTGAAACTGCAAATGACAAGGAAAGCTCTCACATATATTATACATTGGAATTGTTCAATAATTTATTTTTGGTCGGCTAAAATAAAACTCTTGGGGTTTTCAGAAATATGGCATGGCTATTTGTGAGCAGTACTCGGAGGCCCAAACCCACTGCCAACTGACCGACCAACAACGATGATGTCCTGCATGAAATCAAAATTCTGAAGACTTCGATTTGACAAAAATACATAATATTTCATACATACACATATCCGCAAAACCCAAACCCTGAAATGTCAACATGCCTCAGTTGGAAACTCCAGCACCTGCACAGTGTCAGCTTTGACATCAAGTGGACAATCCAAAACGGTGGTGCTGCAAACAAGCTCCTTTGTTGCAGCCGTGCAGCTTGCAATCACGAAAAACAAAACGGTTGAATCATGAAGCTTGCCAAAGTGTTGGAATTTAATTTTAGCAACCCTCATATTCCTTGCATCCCCAGAGAGTATTTTGACTTTTTTCGTTTAGCGGTCTTCCAAGCCATGGTGCGTTCATGGACCTTGTTATGGCGCGTTGTGGAATTCAAGCCCTTCAAACCTTTTTGTAAGTATTTGAGCTTTCAGCGGTGTGGACAAGGTGTTCCAAGGTGGGGCAATTCGCATGTAGCAGAGCTATTCAGCCTTCGACACATAGCGCAGGCAAGCGCAAAGCCAACAGAGCCTGTTGAATCCTGTCTTCAGGTTCTCTGCGGCCGGAATGCAAGGCAGGAAGCCGTACCACACGGCACCACGATGCACCATATGCCGCACCACACTGCACCAGGCCGTACCACACGACACCACATTACATGACATGTATATAGTTGTGGTTTCTTTGTGTGGGTTGTTGTTCGATTTGTTTTCTTCGATCTGTCACTACCCAATCCCTAGTGTCAAGCTCACAATGTGTATACATGGTCATAACATGTCACAACCCATCCTCTTGCTGCTCCGAAGTGTATCTATTAGATCTATTAGGAAAACTAGTAGTAATATGTAGTAAGCAGTGGTAGTGGTGGACGTGGGTCGTGATAGTTGGATGCTACGAACACCGCAGGAAAACAGGGGATCTCGTTTGCACAATTTGTCTCAAACACTTGATTTGCGTTTGTGCCCCATCATAACGGGACTTCAACCCCTATTCTTCAACCACATAAATCAAGGCAAAGAATGCGGATATTTCCAGGTCAGAAGCAAGTTGAGTTTTTTTTCCGGGTAAATTTAATGGACATTCTTCATCCCTTCCGTGAAGGCTTCTGCCATGCTTCCAGCGACTGCAGTGCCAATTTCCACAATGTGTAGTTTTCGTCTACCGTAAAAATCCGTAAATTACTTTTAAAAGAACTCGCCAGGTGCCTCCGTCGCAAACCGGAAAGCCAGGCGTGCATTCGCGATCACGGACATTTCGTCAGCCTGAAGTCCACAGTCCAAAAGAACAAAAAATGAAGATTTAAAAAGTGCGAAAAGGTTTGTTTAAATGTGTTGAAAGTCTAAGTCATTCTAAGATTTTTGCTTGACCACCGGGGCATATTCCATACCCGGGATATTCAACTGCCAGCACATTGACCTGTCCAAGCAGTGAAACAATTTCAAACTTGACAGTTTCTCTGTTGCAAAATCACAAAATGAGAACCTGGAATTGCATGCGAAGCATGTTGCAAAAATTGTAGCAACGTCCAAGGTCCTGCAAGACAAAAGGTGTGGTTCGACCACTTCACCACCGCAAGCTACCCTCATGAGAGCTAACACGTGCAACCTGACATTGACTGTCTTTACTGTAAACACCAAAAGCGTTTCTCGCCAGTCGCAGCATTTGATATATAATTAATGAAATTTGAAAATTGTTCCAACATTGGTAACGGACTATGATAGATTGTGTGATAAAACAAATAACAACCGCATGACCGCCCACTGTTCAGACGATGTGGTACCAGCATTATTTTCTACTCCCACGCATGCCCTTCATCATTGTGAGTGTCATCTTTGCTGCCATCGCCAAATGGTAGGGGAAAACAGCGACACCAACATACATTGCAATCATGCAAACCTGAAAAAAAATGCTAAACCACATGCGTTTTTGTCCTCGGCATTGCTGTGCAGGTATAGCATCATGAATCGGGCTGAATTGGACGTCAAGAACAGGCATGGAACGTTGGCCTTGCAAATCGTGACAATTTTGACCCAGCAAAGCAACCATTGTCGTGATCATCGTGATCAAAAATTGAAATTGCGCGCAAACCTCCACATTTGGATCATCAGGGTCCAAGGTCCTTGGCAACCAAATTAGCTCCTCGCGAGGCTGGATTGGCATTGGCGAATTTTGAAAACATGAATGGGTTAAAATGGTTAAAGTTTCGTTAAAGTGGCACTGCTCAGTAAATGGTACCATGCCTCCTCGGGAAATGTGTCCAAATCGTAGCTGGAGTCTGGTGCTGGAAAAAGGAGGGTGTTGACCTTGGCATCAAATTGTCTGCCTTTGATTTCTGGTCCCGAAGTGCCCATCTAAGCTGCACACAATATTAAACCCTCCAGCCATGTGCCTTGCATGCACACCCAATGGCAAACAGGACGGCATGTCTCTTCAATGTTCAACGAATTGTGTGAGCGTATCTAGTTCAAAACGGCACTCAGTTCCGCACCTCTTTTAAATTTTGCCTTTGCAGTACATGCCTTGGGCACAAATTCAGTGGAAAAAATCATAACGAAATCGATCTGAGCGACCCACAATGCTGCATGTTTGGCACAAATGATCCTGCAGGACTCACTGGCCAACGGTTTTTGCATCAAGCAGAAATGATCGATAAATGAACATAGCCAACCACACCTCCTGCTACAGCACGAAGCGAATTGCATTCCGATACAGCAAACGTCCGGTTTTTACTGCACAAATTGTATCAAATTGTCATATTTGTGCAATCATGTTAATTTTCCTGATCAATGCACTGGATCAACCAGAATTCACAACGTTCACAGTCCATGTTTAATAAATATTTGCGAATATTTTTGCGGGATTCTGGAACTGATATTTTTTGACATTGCTGGACACAAAACAGCAACTTCTATTGCATCACAAAATGTATAGGGAACAAACAGCCCACGTCCCTCATAATAAATTTAATCAAAATAAGGCACTGATCAGTGACATGAAATTTCATTCCTGACACGGTTCAAGACACGCCATTGCCTTGAACAATTTGGTGACAATTCATGCCAACAAAACGATGCCACACAATTGTCCAAGCATCAAACCCTGCACAGTGGACATCACATCGGCGACGAATGCTATTTTAGTCGCCGTTTTTGGTTTGCGGTTGCGATTCTACATTGCGCATTGAAATTCGTATTGGTTTATCCGAATTCGACATCCAAACGTTCAAAATGCATGCGCAAATACAAAGAAATGTTTACAATTTGCAACAACAAAACCCAAATTCAAAACCTCTTGGATTTGTTTTGAACGTCCGTCCTTCCATCGAAATTACCAAACACATCCTATTTGCCCTTGCAATGAAAACGCATATTTGCATCGTGAAACAAACACCTGTTCTTGACACTTTGTACGAACTTTCCGCATTGTTGGAACACACATCTTCATTATTCCTGTTTTGAAACCATGTGCAAACACTGTATATATCCAAATTCTGGCATTTGCCACCGAGTTGGGTTTTGTCTGCATTGTTTTGCAGCATTGAAAAAATGATTAGTTGAAACACATGAAATGCAAAAATGTGTTTCATCAAAAATGCCTATCCATTCAATTGTATGACGTGTTTTGAAAACACCACAAAATCACAAAGAATACCTGCATTCATTATTACAGGTCAGTTGCCAGCGCCACGCTCCAGAGTCCCATAACATAAAGGGAAGTTGTTGATCAACACCCACGTACGTAAAACCACGTATTGACAAAAAAGGACGCAGTTGAAAAACTTCGAACGTCGACTTCCACGCCAAAACCAAAAATGAAAAACCGTTCACGCAAAAAACGTTGGATCTCCAAAACAGTTTGGTGCCAAAAACACGATTGGATGACATGCGCACTGAAAAACAAAACTCGTGGCATCACTCGGACAACGCATCCTTTTTTTCACCATGCTGTGGGGAACAATCGACCAAGTTGTTTGGTTGGAATGGCTTTCCAACTCGAGGCAAAAGGGTGTGGTCAAACGGACCAAAGAGGAAAAGGTCAGACAGACCTGAGGAAACCGGGTGGGATAAAGACAGGGTGGGTATTTTGGTTTCCTCATAAAAATTGCGGTCCCACCCACCCACACCTTGATAGGACATGTTGCAGACACAACATATATTGATGCGAGATTCTTCATAAAAATTAAATGACTCAAACAAACTTCAACTCTCGAAACGAGGTTTGGGTCAAGAGGAAAAAACACATCACAGCAGCTGAAACAGATTTCAATGCAGATGCGTTTGGATTTAAATTTGGTTTGTTCAAAGGGTTTACCAAAAGTGCAAAAACACCAACGCGGAGATGCAACTTTTGCTTGAGAAAACAAGCGCCTCAGATATGAACAGATACTACACCTGCTATGTCACATGGCTGAGTGCTCCACAACGCAAATTGGATGTACTGCTGACAGCATTAACATGAAGCACCCCGCCTTGCTTGCTGTTACTTTAGTTCAACAGCACAGAGTTGAAATGGTAAATCCCTAAGGAAAATTCTGAATTCCAAGGTGTCTGGGTACTGCCGCAGGGACGCAGTTTGTAGCGTGCCTCTACTTGATGGACTCCTTTGGAGTCACTGTCAGATTCACCTTTTGAAACTGCTATGGCTATGTCTCTGCATCGTCCTCCATCTGCTCGGATTCTGAAGTTTCTACATTGCCATGATGCATAACCATCCAGGCTTCTGGATCACTGACTTCGCAAAGTTCAGAGTTTCCATACTTGAAGGTGGCGGTGGTGGTGGTTGTTCTTGTTGTGTTGTTGTTCTGTCTTGTGGTTGTTGTCCTTCTTCTGCTTTTTCTTCTTCTTTTTGCCGTTCTCGCTTGTATCCACTACCGTTGAAACATGTCGCTGCGTCCACCGCTGCATGTTTCAACTTTTCATTCGCGGACGGTTGTTTCAATGTTTGGTCGCCTTTGTCACCTATTTGTCCATGCGCTATCCAGCTTACAAGTGCCGAACGCCCAGTGTATGACTCTACGTTCTCTAGTTCCTTGTCTTCGCGCAGCGCGCGAAAAACACAGGTTCGCAGCAGAAAAAAAAACATCGGAACGGAAAAAAACACGTTTGGCAGCAGGAAAAAAACGCCTTGCAGCGGGAAAAAGTTGTTTCCGCAGCGGGAAAAAACGCCAGCAAAAAATGCCGCTTCGCAGCGGGAAAAATTCAAAGCAGCAGAAAAAGCACCTTGCAGCAGCACAAAAGCACCTTTGCAGCAGAAAAAATGCATTTTGGAGGCAGCGGGAAAAAACCGTCCGAAGCAAGAAGAAAACTGGCCGAGGCAGGAAAAAAAAAACAGCAACAGAAAAAGTCCAGCTTTGCAACCCAAAAAGTTGCCGCAACGGAAAAAATACATTTCCGCAACGGGAAAAAGCAGCAGCCCATCCAACTTCATTTACAAGGATGTGATTCAACCTTGGAAGATGGCTGTAACCTCTTCATTTTGCTTTTCACCTTGCGCGTTGGAGTTGGAATGGTTTGGTTTTTCAATTTGTTTGCAAGAGTTGCAGAGAGCCCTCAAGACAATGACACTCCTGTTTTGGAGGAACCAACTATGAACGAGATCAATGATGACGAAGATGGGTCAATCAGAATGTCCCACATTGGTGCTGCAATCATCGCTGCCAACAGCGAGTTTCCTTCGAGCAATGTTGCAAGCTCGAGCACGAGCATTCGAGATCCAATTGAGATGCCTGTTTTGAGAGACGAAGGTGATTTGCCAGAGCCCTACACTGCATGGAGCCCTGAAGCAATGCTTACCTTTATGTATTCAAGGTGTTTGCGCAGAAAATCCACAGCAACTTCGTTGGAACGACAGTATGAGGAGCGACTTCAATTGCTTTGCAACGTGATGAATGCTTGCACATCTGGAGATCAATCAGTTCGATTGTCAGCAGCTGTCATGGCCAGGAACATGACAGACCTTTCAAGCGATGAGGAGTCTCCAAACTATGGCCAAAGCTGGATTCAGTTGTGCAACACCATGGATGAGGTTGAACATGCAATGGAGGTGGGTCAAAGCTTGGCAAACTCAGTGGCAATTGAACGAGCAACAACTTCAGACAGTTCTCATGTGGATTCAATTGCACGTGCCTTGATGGAAAACATTGACAATCCCCCGATGGATGAAGCTGGAGAAAGCGAGGATGAAGATTCAGACGAGATGATGGAGACAAACCTCCACCATCACCACCATTACCACCACCACCACCCGCAGCAGCATGGGCAGCATGGACAATAGGTGCAGCATGAGGAGCATGGGGAGCAGCACGTGCCATGGAACGCATACAATGACTTTCCTCCGGGCTGCTCCTTTCACCGGACAACGATGACAACCATGACGACGACAAGGACGACGACGACGACGGCGACGACGACGACCACGGCGACGACGACGACCACCACCACCACCACCATCACCACCACCACAACCACAAAAACAACAACAACAACAACAACAACAAACAACAACAACCACAACAACCACAACAACCACAACAACCACAACAACCACAACAACCACAACAACCACAACAACCACAACAACCACAACCACCACCACCACCACCACCACCACAACCACCACAACCACCACAACCACCACAACCACCACAACCACCACAACAACCACAACAACCACAACAACCACAACAACCACAACAACCACAACAACAACAACAACAACAACAACAACAACAACCACAACAACACCAACAACAACACCAAGACCAACACCAACACCAAGACCAACCACAACAACAACCACAACCACAACCACAACCACAACAACCACAACAACCACAACAACCACAACAACAACAACAACAACCACAACAACCACAACAACCACAACAACCACAACAACCACAACAACCACAACAAACACAACAAACACAACAAACACAACAACCACAACCACCACAACAACCACAACCACCACAACAACAACAACAACACCAATACCAACACCAACACCAACACCAACAACAACAACCACAACCACAACCACAACCACAACCACAACCACAACAACCACAACCACAACCACAACAACCACAACCACAACCACAACCACAACAACCACAACCACAACCACAACCACAACCGCAACCACAACCACAACCAACACAACAACAACAAGAACCAACACAACAACAACAACAACAACAACAACAAACAACAACAAACAACAACAAACAACAACAAACAACAACAAACAACAACAAACAACACCAAACAACACCAAACAACACCAAACAACACCAAACAACACCAAACAACACCAAACAACACCAAACAACAACATACAACAACAAACAACAACAAACAACAACAAACAACAACAAACAACAACAAACAACAACAAACAACAACAAACAACAACAAACAACAACAAACAACAACAAACAACCACAAACAACAACAAACAACAACAAACAACCACAAACAACAACAAACAACAACAAACAACCACAAACAACAACAAACAACAACAAACAACAACAAACAACAACCCGCGGGTTGGAAATGGGGCCCCGAGTCATAAAAAAAGCATTTCATGTGACTGGCAAGAAGTCAATCATGCGTTCGCACAGTGTTTTTCATGTTTTTGTGTTTCCTCCGGCTGGACTGATTGAGTCCATGAAGGTCAATTCTATTGTGATTTTGAATTTTCATTGGGATTTACTGTATATAGTTGACATGTCGGAGTGCGAAAAAGGTTCCTTTTGGGAAGTCAGCGTGCCCAAAACCTCAGCGGTAGCCATTTTTTTCCGGTGATCCCTACATCTTCGCTAAGTACGCACCTGTTTTCTCCAACAAGGCTTTTCCAACTACATTTGCCTCCCATTGCCACTGCCATGTGCGAACGTACGTCCAAATGAGGTCATTCAATTTTTGTTCGTTTTCTGGACAAGATGTCAACTGATCGTAGCATCACGTATGTGCGCACGTGCAAGTGAACGTGCCGTGGCGTAACATCATGGGAGCGCGCAAGTACGTGAACGTTATTGCCCCACCCCACCCCACCCCAAGGAACATATATATAAATGCCCAAAACGCTCGGACGGTTTTCAACCCGTAGGCAACAACAACAACAACAACAACAAACAACAACAAACAACGACAACAACGACAACAACAACAACAACAAACAACAAACAACAAACAACAAACAACAAACAACAACCAACAACAACAACAACAACAACAGCAACAACAACAACAACCACAACCACAACCACAAACACAACCATAACCACAACCACAACCACAACCACAACCACAACAACCACAACCACAACCACAACAACCACAACCACAACAACCACAACCACAACCACAACCACAACCACGACCAACACAACAACAACCAACACAACAACAACAACAACAACAACAACAACAACAACAACAACAACAACAACAACACAAACAAACAAACAAACAAACAAACAAACAAACAAACAAACAACAACAAACAACAACAAACAACAACAAACAACAACAAACAACAACAAACAACAACAAACAACAACAAACAACAACAAACAACAACAAACAACAACAAACAGCAACAAACAACAACAAACAACGACAAAAAACAACAAACAACAACAACAACAAC
>CAMXCT020003690.1:0-22500 GCA_947184155.2 Cladocopium goreaui | reverse complement strand
AGGCTTCCCCTTGCCAGGGAGGTTTTAGGGTTAAAATTTGAAGTTTCTGGATAGTGTTTGGGAGTTAGGGTTAAAGCCCCCCTTTGTCAGGGAGGTTTTAGGGTTAAAATTTGAGGCTTCTGAATAGGGTTTGGCAAGTTAGGGTTGGAGGCTTCCACCCTTGCCAGAGAGGTTTTAGGGTTAAAGTTTGAGGCTTCTGGGTAGGGTTTAAAGTTTGAGGCTTCTGGGTAGGGTTTGGAAGGTTAAGGTTAAAGGCTTCCGGCATTGCCGGAGATGTTTTAGGGTTAAAGTTTGAGCCTCCTATATAATCTTCCCCCTTCAAGCTTCTGGATTTTAGGGTTAAAGGATTTAAGGTTAAAGGGTTTTAGGGTTAAAGGGCTTTAGGGTTAAAGGAGTTTAGGGCTACAGGATTTTAGGGTTAAAGAATTTTACGGTTAAAAGGGTTTTTGTGAAAAACGCAAACCTAAGCACACCTCGTGTGTACTCAAATCAATGCTTTCGTTATCTTACTACGCCAGACGCAAACACCTACTGTGGTTGCGGCTCCGCAGTTACTTACTTCTCTGCAATGTCAAAAAATAAAGGAACTTGTTCCACCCTGACTCCTAAGTGCACGTCAGACTCCTTCTTTTCTCTCCAGACGCCACACACAACGGAACAGGTCAACAAGAACCCGGGCAGGCACACGGCCACAGCCCACAAACAAGGAAAGGAAGCAAGATGTTCCAGTGTGGCTACTGTTTCAAGTGCCCTAGGTGACACTGCAGTTCAGTTCGCTTCGGAACACTTGACACCACTCCCTTGAGCCGATGTCTCAACTGGGAAACTCGATTCCAGGTTTCCAATACACAACCTTCCCTCACAGGTTGTTGAAACAATTCCGAACTGCTATGATATACAAATCACCTAGTCACAAAGCGTCAGAAACATTTCCAAAAGTTCTCAAGTCAAACTGGTTCTCGTCCAAACGCAAGTAACCAGCTAGCCGGTGTTACTAGTCTCTACCAAACGTCTAGACTAGTCACACGGCTAGTCAAGAACGAAATGATTCACTCAAATTCCTTTACAAAATCCTCTTGCAATACAGAACAACATGGGAACCTCATGTTCCATCTCCAAAACAGCTCTTCACACAGAGATGTCTTCTCATAGTTCCAAACCGTCGAGGAGAGTAGAATACTCTGCTCGACTTCTCAGCTAATATCCAGTCATAAACAGTCATAGCGCTAAAGTAGTTCGCTTACTGTCATAACCAAAAGTCAGCAACAAGTCACAGACACAAAGATCATAACGTAGCTCTCCAGATCAAGTACCCGGAGGTTGACTACTATACGTAGGCATTGTCCTCACAATGCCGGAGTATCTCACATACTCAAATGCTCTGCTCGACTTCTCAGCTAATATCCAGTCATCAGCAGTCATAGCGCTAAAGTAGTTCGCTTACTGCAATAACCAAACGTCAGCCAAAAGTCACAGCTACAAAGGTCACAAAATAGACTTCCAGATCAAATACCCAGAGGTCGAATAAGATACGTAGGCATTGTCCTCACAACGCCGGAGTATCTCGCATACTCGCAAGAGGTAATCAATAGGCTTCACAAACATCTCAGATGTACGAAGCAATGACAAGAATCGAAACGGATGATCCAAAACCATCTCAGTGAGATTCATACTCCTCCAGGAGGTCAAAGAACTTCCGAGATCGATGGAATCATAGCATCCCGATTCAATTGCATAGCGAATGCTTCTGGAAGCATTCGCTCAGTATCATAAAGCTAAATAAAGCTCCAAACTGTACTTAAAGTGTCTTGAACTCCGTGTAGATTCACTCAGACCCACAGGTCGATATCTCAAAGCAACTCCGGCAGCTTCAAATACTACAAAGCAATATCGAAACTGCTCAAGTCTGTTGCAGACATCTTCCCATAGTCCAGTTCCACTACCAAATACTCAATGAATGGCAGCTCGCATCAAAGCCAAGTTGTAACCCTGTAAGGGACACAAACTTTCACACCCCCTTTCGAGATGTCATTCATTCTACTCTGTACACACATACGAAAGTCACATCCAGCATGAACTTCACCATACCTTCAAAGTCTATTGGTGAATACAAAGTCTTCACCAATAGGCTTTGACATTCCATCAGTGCAGTACATCTTCAAGATAATGTCGAGGACTTGTTTGAGGTGCTCGTAGATGTTCTTCATCCACCAGCAAAATGAAGTCCAAATTCTTCTGAAATAACTGTCTCTGAGAATTCAACTGATTTCAGTCCACCTTCAGCTTGGAAGCCCGGTTGAAAACAAAATAGAATTGATCCAATTCTGGATGATTCTCAAAATAGAAACAGTTGTCTTTCCAATGCTTCGCTCTTCACAATGAAAATAGTCGATCCATATCCATAACCATCGCCATCGCTGATTTCAGCAATACTCCAGGGATATCTCCAGAAGCAAAACTTCCATCAATCTTCAGCCAGTCGAAAATCATCAATTCAGAATCCATCAATCGTACCAGGTATCTCTTCAAAACGATACCTATCTTCCAATACCAGATCATCAACTGATCGAAGGAACCATGGCGTCAATTCGCGACCAACTACGGTGCTGTTTGTGGTTCCCTAGAACAAACGAAAACACCAACAACACACACACACACGAGATCCAAGACGAAGACAGACGAAGCACTGTCGGAGTCAACACAAAAACAAAGGCCGACTGTTTCAGCTAATCCACGTCCTCCATTGGAAGATAGGCGTGTCAGACAAGCGAAACTGTCATCAGTTCAAAATACTCAGACAAAACTCCACATTCGTGGTATCACTAGTCTTGAACGTGAATACATTGATGTACCACGCAAACTCAGCTTCAGACAAGCTATATACTAGATGTGCTGAGCTTCGGACACACTAGATACCAAGCGCTTTAAGTTTCGGGCACGCAGGGTACTAGATGCGCTAAGCTCAGGGCAAGTCTCCAAGGCTGGACCTTGTCCCCCTTTTGAGATAAAGTCCATCAACCTTCAAAAAATGAATTCTGGCCATCATAAAAGCTGATCTATTACATAGTCAAACAAAGAAAACAAATACCAAAACACTCTACAAGCATACTACTTACAAACACATATATTAACAATGTCAGGGAAATCCATTCTACTGACATCAACACATTTGCATACGTCAAGAGTACAAATCCAACAATATTGACATGTACCTCAAGTCAGGGATGTCCAATCCACTGACATCAAAGGCAAAGCAACCACTAAAACGCTCAGATCAAACACAAGATCTTACATGGGTTTCCATCAGACATTTAGCCTGGATCCTCATTGATTCTTCTTTCATTCAAGAATCGGATCTGGCCATGTCATCATCTGGAAAAATGGCGGCAGACACACATAAGTCAAAATACAAACCACCATCAACAGTAAAACAATCACAATGCACAAACTCACAACGAATCCACAAACGTGTTCATGTGCAGCACATACATGAGACCTTTCCTATCACGAGTTGACCCTTCCAGGATACAACTCACATCCATGTTCATGTGCAATACATGCATGAGACCTTTCCTACCAAGAGCTGATCCTTCCAGGATACAACTCAACTCCACAATGCAAGCTTCTCACCCCCTTTCAAGATCTGCTTCCCTTCTCTCCTTTTTGCAGCGCAAAAGGATCCAGAGTGATCATAGCGAACACGTGCAAACTAGAGTGAACCTCGAGCTGGCCAGCGGTTGACAAACCAATTACCAACTATTCTCTCTACTGCACAAACTGCCAGGAATTAACAAGATATACAGACCCTGGACTCCATCCAAAGAACAGGAAACGGATCCCTTTCACAGTACTCAATAGAGGACCTCTGAGAATGCTCCAGCCATTCTTGTCCTTCTAATAGATACGGCGGTACTGCTGCTTGCCGTCTCTCAGCATGCCGAGTCCATTCAGGGCCCACAGGGCCGTAATGGCTGAAACCTGGTCGCCACGATAAGGAGTGGGTGAAAGCGTTCGTAAAACGCCACTGCCTGGGTCCCTCGTGACTATCCCAGTTCTCTGACTGGGAATTGAAATACCCATCGGGGCAGCGGGACGCTGTCCACCTGGACGCTCTGGGCAATAAACCATGAACAACGAATCCGGTAACGTTGGCGGCGGGGGCAGCCCCGCACCTACTCCCGCAGGCATTGGATGTCCACTGGCAGGTGCTGCAGGCATTGGGTGTCCACTGACAGGTTCCGCAGGCATTGGGTATCCACTGTCAGGTTCCGCAGGCATTGGATCTCCACTGGCAGGTGCTGCAGGCATTGGGTGTCCACTGACAGGTTCCGCAGGCATTGGGTATCCACTGGCAGGTTCCGCAGGCATTGGGTATCCACTGGCAGGTGCCGCAGGCAATGGATATCCACTAGCAGGTGCCGCCGGCATTGGAGGTCCACTGGCAGGCGCGGCAGCTGTCTCTGTCGGCCCAACCATGCCAGGAGGATTGACAGGTGGGTTCGGTGGAAAGAATGCACCCATATCCGGCGTCTCAGGTGTGTCCCTATGGATCCCTTCCGGTGTCCCCATCACACGGACAAGCTCCTTGAGGTGTCGGCTGACTTCCTCAAAACCGCCCTGAAGACACTGTCCAAGCTTTTCACCCTGAGTCTTGATCTCTTCCCGAACAGCTTTGACATTGTTCTCGATAGTCTCACTCCCCGACAGGGCCCACTTCCCAGCATGGGAGAATTTGTCGAATGCTTTCAACAATTTCACAATCTCGGCACTCTGGTGTGACACCGCTCCCGTCACAGCAGTAGTACCATATGTCTGGGCCTTCAACTGCTCTCGAAGCTCGCCGAATCCTTTCGAGAGCTCTTTGCGGGCGTCACTAACATTTTCCACAGCCAGACCCAAGTCCTCTGTCAAGGTGGTGAGCTTGGAAGCGCAGTCACTGATGCTCTTTGCCAGAGCATTACTTACCATCAAGGCTGACTTCTCAGCTTCTCCCAGCAATGCCTCCACTGATGGTATCTCTGCTCCTGGACCACCATCCGCATTCAAACCTGGGCTTCCATGGGCTTCGGTCGCTGCACGGCCACGCGACCGTGACCGCCCACGGTGTTCATCACCTTCTTCCCCATGAGCTCCATTGCCATGGACACGGGCATCTCCATCGGCCGACATTCCTAGCAGTACCCGCTCGAGACGATTGCGCAGACCTGACACTACCCTGTTCGACAGGCCCGGCTGGTGATAGAGCCGCATGCCCTACAGTCCCCAGGTCTCAAACAGAAAACCATCAAAGCAATCAAACAACCAACCAACATGAGGTGCATGCTCAACAATACAAATAACCAACTAAACAACAACGTTTCCCAAAATTCCAGATGTTTCCAACATACTGGATTTTTGCGAACCGTTGAAACACATGTCCCAACATGCAGCAAAATCTGGATTCGGCTCTTAAACAAAACATGGACAAAAAACTGACCATCCCTCTTTACAAAGCACAAACAAACGGTCACCAATCCATAAAGGAAAAACGAGTTCTCATGAGTTCACTGTGCCCTCCCTGCTGTATGCAATGCAGACTCAAAATCAAAAACTATTGACAGGCATGCAGACATTCTGGAAAAGAACAGGTCTCCGTGGTTTTGCAAGAACCCTTCGACAAGTCATCTTCACAAGAAAAAACTGCACTCGCCAACTGACAAACTGACAACAAAATCTTAACTGCAAACAAAAACAAGGAGCATTGCACAAAACACTCAAAAAAGGTTCGTGTTTCATGTGTTTGTTTCGTTTCGTTTGTTTCGTTTCGTTTAAAATTGAGATTCCACATGACTGCACTCCACACTCTTGCAACATGACCGCATCAAAAAATACTGAAATGTGCCAATCACCGATTGCACGCACTCAAACCGCACTTTCCACCTTTTGCAACAACTCACACAGCTGAGCCTAGAGACCTAAAGTACACTAATCTACAACTCACCGGAGTGTGCTACCGTCAGGGTAGCAGAAGGCGGACTCTTGCCTGCAGTGCTGTGCACAGAGCACCTTGGAGGTCAGTAGAGTCTGTAGCGCAAGGAGCACCGAGGCAGGCTTGCCGTAGAGCACCGCACTAGTTGCCTCCATGGCGAGCTTGTCACATAGCTTCCGTAGCGTGGCAGTTCCTGCAGCGGAGTCCAAGCTACCAAGCGCCTCCACAGCATTGAGAGGAGTGCCACACCTGGAGGATGCCACAATTTCGCATGTCGAAGCAGTGGCTTAGATCCCTTCACTCAGCAAAAGCAAAACAAAATGGCTTCGCGGCATCGATGCAGACATGCAATGCAACTAATGCTTCATGTGGCAAACAAAACACTCACTGCAAATCTCAGTACAGGCTGATCTCTTGACTGTGATCCTTGCCGCATACAGTTCCTCTGAACCAACGACCCATGACCCTACAGTCAAGCTCCAACTCCGCATGACAACTCCACATGTCCAAATTCAAAGTTTCCCCACAGCAATGCGAACTGTCCGTTCATCACATGAGCAACGCAGACCCTCCAGGCTGCCGAAGGAACTCTTTCTTCTTTCCCTTCCGCATTTCAAACTGGGACTCAAAAACTACACCTAAGACTCCATGGTCTGCCCGATTGCTATACTTGGACCCTGACCGGTTAAATGAACTTAACAGCCATCTCACTAATGCGGTACAACAAGCGCCCTTTGCTGTCCCACTCTTCACATTTCACAGGTCCATGCCACCGATACTCGGTGGGCTTGGCCTTCTCCAAGATTCCACTCTCAACCTTTTGAAGGTACCCGAGCGCAAAGACTTCCATTTCCATCACCGCATAGTCTTTCTGATGGTGTTCACCCTTCAAACCTTCAGGCGTCCAATCCATAAAGTACTGGGCACGATCCACAGCCTCCTTAGGTCCCAAGCGCAGGCCAAAGCGACCAGAATATTCATCTGGAAACACCTCATTGCCTTTGTTCAACTCTTCCAACTGCTTAGGCGTCAAAGCAATCCAGAGCTTGAGCGACTCCATGTTTGAAACGCACACACACAGCCACGGTCTCAGAGCTCTTGACACAAAACAGTCACAAACAGCTGCGGAAACATGAGTAGAGGTTCATCCAAAGCTCATACTCTTGGAAACCAAAAAACTCCCACACTTCTCATGTGCAAACATCACAAGACTGACCCAACGGCTTTCTCTGTCGCTTCCAGCTTTACCTCTCTCAGCCGACGACCTTATACACCTCTAGGTCACAAACAGTTCAACGTTTCAAGCTCCTGCATCAAAACAGAGCTAAACGGGTCATTTCTTTCCAGGCAGCCAACCGCAGAGCACAAAAGCGATTTCTACTGACGTCTCTTCCTAAACCAGCAAACTATGGCCTAACTAGGATCATTCAGCCCAACCTCTCTGAGCAGGTCTTCCTCAGCTGTCATCTCCGGGACGTCACTCACACTCGTCAACTCATCGTCCGAGTTGGCACGTGTATCACAGTGACCTTCCTTCCCAGACGTCGACATTGTCGCAGCATCAATCAACGGTGGCTCCCTTCTGACGCCCGCCACACTTTCTTCCGCATCAATGACAACAGGTGCGGTAGCCGCGTCAATGGGATATGCTCGACGCCGCACAGCTTTGGAAGACTGGCCCTTCTTGTCGAAGCTATTCTTGATCACTGGTTGCTTAGCGCGAGACGTTACAGATGTTGGCTCCTCCTTCGAAACTTCTTTCCGATCTTCCCGAGCGGACATGGCAACCTGATCTACCTTTGACCTTCTTGAGCAACACTTAGTATCATCGGTGACAAGCATGACCCCCACTTCCAATCATCTACAGTGCACTCCAAAAATAAAGTTTCATGCGTATTGGGCTCAAAAAAACAAATCTACCTTCAGATCGAGTGACACTGAACCGACAACTCAGAAAGCGATCTTTGCCTATTCATTCCAGTCACCTGATACGCCTTTTCTTATCACTCCCACTGAGTTCAAGATCCAAGACATGCCTCAACCGTTTGCAAGAACCATGTACCTAACATCCTCAGTTCCCAGCCTTTGCACTCTGATCCATTACCTCAGTGTCCAGTGTCCAACCTGGCAATCAGTCGCACTCCCAGATTATGCAAATCAGTTCTTCTCATCCTTACCTTAGTGTGTTCCAAAATGCAAGATTGCAGCAAGTTACCTACTGTCACTTCATACTGCCGAAACGAATCCCCTACGTCCAGGAACATTCCATCCATGCATACATCTCCAGATACTCCAGCGTAGCCTTGCAATAGTGACCCTACGCTAGCAATACGTCACGCCATGACACAGACCCCTACCAGAATACTGCCAAGACCACATGGACGCCTTCCACAGACTACGCACCTACACAAGGTGAAAAATAAACTTGTTCTGACAGAATCCACTGTCATCACAAACCAAACCAAAAAACTCAACTCCGCCATCCAAGTCACAAGTATCCTTCCCAGGGCTGACTAATTCAGTATGCTCTTCTACAGGTACCACTGTCGACAGTTTACACGGGCCCACTACTGTCGAGCCTACCAAGCACACACCCTGCCGATTCTTGTTTGACTTGCAACCGGATGGTCACTAAAAACTAATAGATCCACGATCCTCATGACTTGTAAAAGTCAATACAGCCAAGAAACAGAGTCTCAAATTCACCTGAACCAAACAGACTCCAACCAACTTCACACTCCCTAGTGACCTTATACTTTCAGATTATCACCTCCTGTGAAACAGGTGCACCTTAGTACGAGCTCATCTCTGTCTCTGCGCATAGAACACGGAGCTCCAATATCCAAGATCCCAATCTCACCTTAGATGACGTCCTTAGCAACTTGTCACAAACAAGGGTCAGCGGAAGATGGTATGGGTAGCCCTTTTCAGGGCTCCGCTACCATGTGAAAAACGCAAACCTAAGCACACCTCGTGTGTACTCAAATCAACGCTTTCGTTATCTTACTACGCCAGACGCAAACACCTACTGTGGTTGCGGCTCCGCAGTTACTTACTTCTCTGCAATGTCAAAAAATAAAGGAACTTGTTCCACCCTGACTCCTAAGTGCACGTCAGACTCCTTTTCTCTCCAGACGCCACACACAACGGAACAGGTCAACAAGAACCCGGGCAGGCACACGGCCACAGCCCACAAACAAGGAAAGGAAGCAAGATGTTCCAGTGTGGCTACTGTTTCAAGTGCCCTAGGTGACACTGCAGTTCAGTTCGCTTCGGAACACTTGACACCACTCCCTTGAGCCGATGTCTCAACTGGGAAACTCGATTCCAGGTTTCCAATACACAACCTTCCCTCAAAGGTTGTTGAAACAATTCCGAACTGCTATGATATACAAATCACCTAGTCACAAAACGTACAAATCACCTAGTCACAAAACGTCAGAAACATTTCCAAAAGTTCTCAAATCAAACTGGTTCTCGTCCAAACGCAAGTAACCAGCTAGCCGGTGTTACTAGTCTCTACCAAACGTCTAGACTAGTCACACGGCTAGTCAAGAACGAAATGATTCACTCAAATTCCTTTACAAAATCCTCTTGCAATACAGAACAACATGGGAACCTCATGTTCCATCTCCAAAACAGCTCTTCACACAGAGATGTCTTCTCATAGTTCCAAACCGTCGAGGAGAGTAGAATACTCTGCTCGACTTCTCAGCTAATATCCAGTCATAAGCAGTCATAGCGCTAAAGTAGTTCGCTTACTGCTATAACCAAATGTCAGCAACAAGTCACAGACACAAAGATCATAACGTAGCTCTCCAGATCAAGTACCCGGAGGTTGACTACTATACGTAGGCATTGTCCTCACAATGCCGAAGTATCTCACATACTCAAATGCCCTGCTCGACTTCTCAGCTAATATCCAGTCATCAGCAGTCATAGCGCTAAAGTAGTCCGCTTACTGCAATAACCAAATGTCAGCCAAAAGTCACAGCTACAAAGGTCACAAAATAGACTTCCAGATCAAATACCCAGAGGTCGAATAAGATACGTAGGCATTGTCCTCACAACGCCGGAGTATCTCGCATACTCGCAAGAGGTAATCAATAGGCTTCACAAACATCTCAGGTGCACGAAGCAATGACAAGAATCGAAACGGATGATCCAAAACCATCTCAGTGAGATTCATACTCCTCCAGGAGGTCAAAGATTATTTTTTTTTCCTCTGGTTTGGCCGATTCGCCAATTGCGTAAGCAGTGAAAAGCAGTAGTGTACAGGACACGTGTGGTCCAACATCTCAGGCAAATCATCACGAGAAACAAACCAAACAACAAGAACCACAACCAAAAACGACCCGCAAATCCCCCAGCCAGATTTGCGTTTCGCCACAAAGCAAGACAGCGAAGCAACAAAGAAAGGGGCAGGGCCCAACAAGAACCAAAACAAAAAACCCTCAGATTTGCCTTGGATACAGCGACCTTAGCCACTGTATCATCCTCAAAAACATGCAAACTAATTAATTGCGGCGGTGCATAAAGTGTAGTACCTGATTGCCCAGACCGTCTTACCAGCAAAGAGAGTCCAATATTGTAGGCAGACTGACTCCTCCAGGAGGTCAAAGAACTTCCGAGATCGATGGAATCACAGCATCCCGATTCAATTGCATAGCGAATGCTTCTGGAAGCATTCGCTCAGTATCATAAAGCTAAATAAAGCTCCAAACTGTACTTAAAGTGTCTTGAACTCCGTGTAGATTCACTCAGACCCACAGGTCGAAGCAACTCCGGCAGCTTCAAATACTACAAAGCAATGTCGAAATTGCTCAAGTCTGTTGCAGACATCTTGCGAAAATCCAACGGGACCTAATTACAACCACTAGTCGCGCTCCTAACGTCGCAAGGGGTCGGCTTAACTCCGCGTCGAGCGTTTAACAAATTAAACACGAATTCCCCCAAAACACGACAGCTTCACTGCGAACTCTCAAATCCTTTTTCACACAGGAAAACACGAAGGCAAGTTGTCTGTCATGCACATGCAGCATGTTATAGTTGGACTTCTTCTGTTTCAGCTGCTTTGCCTTTGCAACATGCAACGGCGGCGGTAGACAAACATCATCAACATGTTGGTGAATTCAGTAAAGCTGAATTCACCATCTTTCCAAAAATAAATCAGCTTCACTTCCATCTTCTCTTCAAACGCACTATTTGCACAAAGGCCAAAAACATCCAAACTGTTGACAAAAATAGTTGGCAGCTTCCGAAAATAAAACGCATCATGCAGAAAACAAATCCAGTCAAGGTTGTGGTTGAAAACGCATGCACATGTGTTTGAAAAACAACGTTGAGCTTGTTCAAAAGGTCGTCGATATCAAAATCATCTTCAAATTCATTTGCAGTCCAGAAAACCTCGTTGCAAATGAATTTCAGTTCCAAAAACATTCTTCTTCTCCACCAAGTTGACGAAAAACATTCACATGCACATAAAACGCATCTTCACGGTATTGTAACCAATTCCAGTTGTTCTCAAACCATTCTGCATCAATTTCAGAGTTCTGCCCAAATAAACCATTGACAACATCATGTTGTAGCCACCATGCAAGTTACATCCAGAAACGTAGCACATGCAGTCCATATGCACGGGAGTGTATATTTCCATACCCCCTTTTGCTGCGTTTCCCATCCATAGTCAGCCGAAAATCCAGAGAAGTCTCAAAGGCTCTCATGCCACACATATGTATAAAGCTGTCATCTGTTCAACCTCCAGTGAGGACTTGCACACAAAGTCGCATCTTCACACCAGTTGCAGATGTATTGCAAAAATACCTGTGTACTTGAATTAGCCTTGTGTTGTAATCCATTGACCTTGTCCACATACTCATTGATGTAGAAAAATGAAAAAGCAGTGTCAAAGTGCCACATTGAAATTGCTCCACAACGAATTCCCTGCAGTCCAGCTCATCGCAAAGGAAGCCCAAAGATTCTGCAGAGAGGATTCATCGTAACAAATTCCAGGCACATTGCACATGCAAAACCAAAAATCGCCACATCCAGCTCCACATTGGCATCCGCAATCACTCCATTAGCGCCAAGAGAACTCACGCTGGTAGACATAGCCGGCATTGAGGAATGCGTCTACCCTGCAGTGAATTAAGAATGCACAGAAATCCGGACCCTGTGTCCTTGGCGTTGGAGTTAATTTCTTGCGGAACTGGCCAATCATCTTCTTTGCGTAGCGGCACTCCTCCATGCTTTGGTTGAAGACCCTCACAACAAAGTCATGGTAGGTGATGGGCTTTTCGGCAAAACGGCCCATCGTGAGAAGCGTGCATGACCAGTGATATGTATCCTTGATCCATGCAGGCTGTGGCACATTGAAATCGACCTCCTCATAGTCGATTGTGGCATCTTTCCAATTGTCATCCCACTTGTGGGTTGCTGGCAGCCCTGACTGCACCTTTGGAAATAGTGGCGGGGAGTCGCCGGTGTCGGAGATGAATGAATAGCTCCCCAAAACGCTGCTGGCACTCTCTGCATCCGAATTTGACTCGACAGCTTCATGCCGTCTCTTGGAGCCATCGGTCATAGCGCCATTGTCATGCATTTTGTTCGAATTGCCTTCCACAATCTCCGGAGGCTCTTCGGAGATGCGTGCACACTTCGAACCCGAAGCTTTGGGCGGAGGCAGAGCTGGTCCTTTGGGACCCTGCTTCCCCTTCTCTCCATCCTTTCCTTTGAATTCACCTTTGAATTCTCCCTTTGCCACATTTTTGCCACCTTTGTCATCCTTGCCACCCTTCTCAAACTCTTTGCCACCTTTCGCAAATTCCGGCTTGCCACCTTTGGTATTGTCAGGCTTCCCACCTTTGTCATAGCTCTTTCCCTTGCCCTTCTGCTCCTGGAACGCTTTCTCACTTCCAATTGCAGATGCAGGCAAAATCGGTGGGTCTGCCTTTGCTGCAGGAGGTAGAGGAACCTGTGCATTGAATTTTGGAAATCCTGCAGACTGTCCATCAGCATCGGCACAGTAGCGGTTGGCAATCTCAGCAATGGCCGCAGCCGCAGCTTTAGCCTCTGCAATATCCGCATTCTTCTGCACCACATTTCCAAAAAGTTGTATCACAGGCTTGTCATTCTTTGGGTCTTTGGCATCCTCCTCAATCCAAGGGTCGTCATTGGGATCATATGGCCTGTCTTGCCATTTCTTGTGGTATTCACGTGCATCGACAATCCCTGAATTCCCTCCAGCTTGCAAGGTAGGCGGCGGTGTTGTCGGAGGCACCTTGTATGCATTCTGGCTGTAGGCATCCGGCCATAGGGCACCAGGTGGTGCAGCCGATGCAGCAGATGAATTCGAGCCTGTCGGAGCATGCACTTTGGAGGGACTTGGAGGCACATGCGATTCCATGCAGTCCTTCCAATCATCATCATCTGGTGGATATGGTCTGTTCATAGGTGCGTTCTTGACCTCTTTCTTGTGGACGGTCAAGAGTTCATTCATTTTTCCACCAGCTTCAGCTTTGCGCATCAACTCGCGCAATTGGTCCCATTCTCCTTGTGTCATGTCCGTTCCCAAGACTGGGTCACTTGGGTTGTAGGGCAATGAATTCTCCGTCTGTCGATACCATCCAGAAGCATCACTGTGCCATTGCTGTGGTTTTGAAGCCATGGCGTCACGTCAGAACCGAATTCCTAATTGTGAACTGTTTCAACCCTCACACACACACACGCAGGAGTCGAGTGCAGCAGCTCAGCTGTTTCAGGGGTTCCTAAGTGTCCGCAACTGCTGAGTTGGGCGTGTGAGTGAATTCTGAAACCTGACATCCTTAGTTCTCCAGGCAGTGTTCTGACTTGCATTCTGTATCCAAAACGTTGCAAACGAAAACAAACTTCTGTCCAACCCTGTCCACATCAGTCCAATGCAAAATCAACTGAACATGCAGACATGACTGAACATGCAAAAAAATCACTGTGTTTCTACATCAATGCAGTTCTTTGACAACAACTGTCTCTCACATCAAAAACTGTGTTTCGCGTACGCCAGTGCTTCGCAAAAGTAAAACAACTGTGCTTCACAAGACTGCAGTGCTTCACATCACTGTCGTTTGGTTTCAAATTTGTTTGAAATAAGACATGCAAAACATCTTTGGTTCTCACATGCCAAAAAAAACTTTCCTTCACACATCACGCGTCCCCCTTTTAAACTGGCGACGTCCGGAGACGTGCAAATCAAAACAAAAACAGTTCCACCTGCCACGCACATTTCTTCAAGAAAATCATGCATCATGCAGGTCAAAAAAAACGTTTGTTTGGTCTTGGTTGTTCCATGCGACATGCAAAAAAAAACGAACATGCTCAGGGGTCCTTCCGTCCAGCACGAACTGCGGCCAAAATGGCCTTTGCCAGTTCTTTGTTATACACACCTGTTGCTGTCCAGTTGACATCATACATCCCTGCATGTTTCTCACACTCGCACCAACCAAAACGTCTTGTGAGCAAATTGCAAAAACCAGCTGACGCACTACAAAAGATAAGCACTTTACCGATAGGCAGTCCATTCGGTGCTTGCATACCGGTTTGACATAAAAACACCTCAGCATCAAACTGCAAACCACATTGTTTCAAAACTCGTTTGGTCTCTTCGCGTTTCCATATGTTGTTGTTTCGGGGCAGTTCGAAAGACCTCGAATTCCCAAGCAATAAATACTTAGAGACGTTCTCCATGATGCCTTTCCATGACCTGTCTGCCTCTGATTCGATCGTTGCAGAAAAATTCTTGAGTGGCGACCCTGAGCTACAAGGAGTAGAAGCGTGCACATGCACCCAACGGTAGCCTAACTGTTGATGAACCTCCACAAACTCTTTCACCTTTTGAAACATGTCCGGAGTTTCCATTCGTTTGACTATACCGATATAGGGCATGCGTGCAACTTTGCAGGCTTCTCTCAGAGCTGAATTAGTCCCACAACAAACTTCCACAAACGCAACATCTTGCTTGTGATCAACCCTACTGTTGATGAGCATAACATCGCGAACTCTGTGCAGGTCTTGCATAGGCACTTCGGGAGTCTCAAACCCTAAGCTTGTGCGGTGTCTCAGGAAATCTTTGGTCCCCAAACACTTGGTAAATAAATCTGCCACATTGTCCGTTCCGGCCCTGTGTTCAACCAAAAGTTCATTTGAGCTAATTTTAGCTTTCATCCAGGCCATACGAATTTCAACATGTCTACTTCGTTTGGGTATATCCTGTCCGACCAACAATTGCAAGGCTGAAGAGCTATCTGACTCCAGCAAGATTTGTGGCACATCTCTCTCTCTCTCATTTCACCAATCCCTGTGTAAACACGATGGCAAAAATTGCTAAACGCAACAGATTCTTGGGCAACCATTTGCAATGCATACAATTCTGCTTCACAAGAGGACAATGACACAGACTGTTGTTGCCTAGCCAATGACCTAACCAATGCACCTTCACAGAAAACAACCCCACCAGAAATTCCTTTTCTACCATTGAATCTGTATGGAGCAAACGATGCATCAGAGAATGAATGCAAAATTGAATGTCTTGCAGGCCCAATCATCAAATTCTCATATTCTGGGGATGGTAACCTCAAGCATGTTCCCACATCTTCAAACAGAAATCGCAGCAAAGAACGAATGGCAGCTTCAGTGCCTTGGTTGGGCTTTGCTTGCTGACTTCCAATTAGACTGAGATACAGTTTCAGGTCGTGCCTAGAGTGTGTGATCCACAGAAGCTTGCCAAGTGCTCGGCGAAATCGTGAATATGCAGAGGGAGAGAGTTCTTGCAATTGATTCTTGTCACCCATGGCCTTGTCCAAAATGCCGGCCACATCCGGCACAGATGCAGATCCCTTTGTGATGTTGAATTCAGTAAAGGTCGTATCCAAAAACTTTGGGTCCACGCCAATCGTCAAGGAGTCATCATCAATTCCACGATGCACATGCCTGCCAATGAAAACTAAACGTCCACCTCCATGTCGTGCAGGAAGGATGATTCCGGTCTCCTTCAAGGGCACGGCTTTGCCAATTGCTTTCTCCACGATCTTCTCAGCTTTCTCAGATTGGCAACAAAGGAGTAGGTCGTCCACATATGCGACAAGCAGTGCAAGTTCTCCATTCACGACACCCTGATAAATGCATGGTTCGACCTCATCAGAAGTCAATCCAACACCACGGATGCTGTCACTCAGCAAATTCAGCCAGTGCAGCGATGCATCCCGAAGACCATTTAAGGCTTTGTAGAGCAACAAGTAGGCTTGTGAGCCATCAGGCATAGAGACGGAGAGGGGCAGTTTCAGCACAATCACAAGTCCATGAGGAAGGGGTGAATGCATGAAGGCATGAGAAACATCAAGTCCTTTCAGTCGAAGAGCACGTTGGGCAGCAAGAGTGAGAACGAAATGCAAGCCCTCAATGCTCGGTGTCGGGCTCGAAATTCCCAGCTTTCGTGCACTAATTCCTTTATTCAAGTCCTTTGCAACTATTCGGACTCTGACTCGTGATTCACTTTTGTATGCAGAAACCCATCTACTTGGAATCACACGCATGAGCGGGTGTTTCTTTTTCAATGCATCAACCTCTGCCTGTCCTATGACTCTACCAGCACCACATTTCTCTAAATTACCAATTTCTTCTTTCATACCCTCAAAACCTAAGTCCACATCAAGTTGCATGAGTGAGCTGTCATCAATCACTTCATCTGGTTTCCATAGCAGCACTTCTGAACCACCAAGTTTCACCTTCACACACTGGTGATCCTTCCCATGTGCAAACTTAATTGAATTAAGCTCAGCATCAAACAACTCAGGACTCGTGGCTCGTGCATTCTCTGGTCCTTGTTCCAAACACCATGCAACAGGTCCTAAGGCATGACATGCATTGTCCATGTGAAAAAGATCAAGAGTCATGGGTTCTTGAGTTCCCGCTGCGCGTTCAGCAGCCATCTCGTCCTCTAGATCTTGCACAGACTGTTCAGCTTCTCTCTTCACACCTGAACCTTCAGTGTCCATACTTAGACCAACCTCCTCAGAACCTGCGCCAACCGGAGTTGGGCCATTCTCAGTTTCAACCTCCATATCTTCATGTCTCACCTCAAGTCTCGGTCTTGCAACATTAGGCACAACATCTGGCATTTCAACGGGAGTTTCACTCGCCTCAAATGCAGCACGTTTTCTCTTACACTCAGCATTATGCCTAATTCCAGGTACATCCATTCCAGAATCACATGCAGGACACCGGGGTGTCTTTGGGAAAACACGCACATCTGACCTAGCAACATCTGGAGACGGAGACGGAGACTTTGGTGACACTTTCGGAGACGCTTTAGGCAATGCAGGTCCATCAGAAGTAGATGCACGAATTGGGTCTTGTCGGGCAATCTTCAATTCACCTGACTTTCTCGGTTGAGATGGAGCTGACTCCACCGGTCTCTTCTTGGGCATAGGGGCTCGGAAGCCTGGATCAGGTTCTTTCATTTCTCGCACTAGATCACCTGAAGCACCATCTGGGTACTCAACAACATCATCATCATGCATAGGTTGCTCAACATTGGCATCAGGCAATCTTGGTCTCTCAACATTCGGGGCAGCCGGCTCAATGCGAATTCCCTCGCGTGCTGGCAATGGTTCTCCTTGAACTTGTCCACCTTCAATCTCAGAAAACAACTGATCACCAATGACTTGATTCCACACGATTGGTGTGATTGGCTTGACATTCCTTGCAACAAAGCGCTTCAGAACTAATTCACCATCAATTCTGACAGCACCTTGCACAACTGGTCCAGTATCCAAACCTGAATGCACAAATGCAGCTTCAATACTTCTCGTCTCATTCGGTGATTGGGCTCGCATGCTGCTGGGCAATTCGGCAAGGACAGTTTGACCAAACATTGCAAAGGAAGGTCGAGACAACTTCCGTTGTGTGGAGTATTCCAATGGAGAAAAGTCAGTTCCATGAGCTTTGGAAAAATGGTTGTGGCTCAACGCAATGTAGGTTGCAACATCTTGCAGTCCACGTGCAGTAAAACAGACATCAGCACCACCTTGGTTCATTTCAGCACGCAACACAGCAAGGGATTCTTTGAGTCTTCTCACAGCTCGTTCAGCTCCTCCATTGCTTTGGTGTTGTTGAGGTCGTGCACGTCGAACCAAGAATGTATACTTGTCAGAACTGGTTCCGACTAATTCAGATACTGCTCGTTCGGCATCAGTATGCAGGACCACGGAAGACGTTGACGATGCAAGGCCGAAATGATCCAGCCACTTGCATATTTGATTCTTCACTGATCTTGTCTCCTGGCCCACAACGACATAGCCAACGCAGTTTGTTGACAACTCAGTCAAAACCAGAACTTTGATAGTTCCGTCTGCTTCATCTTCAACCATTTCACCACGAGTGGTTAGAAAACCAAAGTCGGCTTGCACCTCAGTCTCAAGAGCGCCTTCTCGACGGCGTCGATGTTGAAAGGTTGACTTTCCTCGCGCACATATTGTGCACCTTGGATCATAAGGCACATGTCCCTGCAACCTATGGGCTTCAAGCGCAGCTTCTGCCGCTCTGCTCAATGGATTCAAATTCCCATGCACCGCATGCAAACCCTCTGACATGATGAATTCATCATCATGCCGTGCAGATCCATCAGAATCATGGTACATCCATGCAGGGTCAAGTTTAACCCATGGACATCCACCAAAGTTGCAAATGTTGTCAAGTCTCAAACCTGACGCACAGTGAGTAACCTCAGCACCTTCTGGATTCTGATTGAATTCCCATCCGCACTCACAGAGAGTGTTGGTTGAAATGATGTTGTGGCTGATGCCACCAACCAAGCACTTCAACTTTGCCTGTCGGTACACTGGGAACCTTCCCAAATTATCCTTTTTCTTCTTGAATCCAACTCAAACAGAAACATTAGTTGATCCATCTATGTTCACCTTACTGCCATTTGCCGCTCGGAAGCGGTCACTTTGTGAATTAACAACCCATGCACCATACGTCTCTCTTGACGCAGTGGCCATAACAGTTGCAGCCGCACCGGAGTCCAGTAACCACCAGTGCTGGCTCTCATCACCCATCATGATTTCCGAAAGCAATGGATGCAAAACAGGTGAGTATCTATGCAGTTCAAACTCATGAGAAACAGTATCTTGCACGTTCAGAAAAGTCGAAGTTCCAACTGTTTGCAACTGAATTCGATGACAGTTTGAAGAAATCAAGTCTTGGGAAACCTCAGCATCACCTTCTGCCTCTACACCTTGCAAACCATAACCAAAGGCCACCGGACGATGTAGGGCTCCATGCAACGTCCCTGAACTGTCAGTGGTCCCTGAAAGGTCGGTGTTTCCTGCTGAAAACATGCCACACAACAAATTGGAACCTACCTGTGGTGTTGATTCATGCAACCATCCAAAGTTTAAATTCCAAAGTTGACACGTTTCTGTTTCCGTTTCAGTTTCACTGTCACTGTCATCAAATTCGTCTCCAAACATGGTGTCCATGACAACTGAACATGCAGATTCACTGTCAGAAAATGGAACGAATTCTCCACTGATGAAAAACTCAGGTTCAGAAATAAAACATGCTGGTGGCAACCTGTTGAAAAAGAGTTTCAGTCTCACGTTTCGAAGTTGGCAGCACTCTAAGTTCGCTGCAAAATCATCACTAATAGTCATGCAGTTTTGACACGTGCAGAAAAGTCGATTCGGCTCTAAACACTGCAAACCTGCAATTGAGACATGAAAAGCAGTTTCATCGGTTGAAAAATGACTGCAAACATCATCAAAAACGTCTGAAATTTCAGTTTCAAGTGTCAAACCTGTCGAAAAACCTGAAAACATCTCTGAAATCAAGGGACTCAGCACTAAGGATTGGACACCCTGAGTCGTTCCACCTGCACTCGCATTCTGCTGCTGATCATCCGTCGCAGGCCAACTCCAAGATTCGTCCCAATTCTCCTGTCCTTCTTGCCACGTGCAATCCCAAGATTCATTCCAACTGTCATTCCAGACCTGTGCAGTTTCATACCATGACTGGTCCTCCCACCAAGAACCATCGTCATGCCACCACATGTCCGCACTGTCCCATTCTTCATCGTATCCTACTTCGTTCATTTTCCTTTCTTGCCAAAACCTTTACCTTTGCCTTTGCCTTTCTTTCCTTTCTGCTTGCCTTTGCCCTTAATTACTCCTTTTCCTTTCTTTCTCTCTGGGCAATTTGCAGAAATGTGGCCAAATTTCTGGCATTTGAAACACTTCAGTTTTGACAAATCAACATCACATGCATTTGAACTGTGTCTCCTACTTCCACAGGTACCACATCGCACACCCCCTACTGCATCTAAATTCCAGTTTCCATCACCATCACTTGCAGACATATCATATTGCACAGTGGATTCATCTGAACCTTCCACCTGGGTGACCTGGTATAGATTCTTTTTGGGGTGGAACTCAGCGAAAGCACGCTGCTGCTGTTCCCATCTCAGTGCTGTGGCCCTAAAAGCTTGGTACGACTCACCTCCAGTGTGATGCAAACAAAACGTCCTGACTGCTTCAGGCAAACTACGTAGCAAAACAGCTACCAAGTCAGCTTCGGCTACATGCAACCCTGTGGCATCAATTCTACTTGACAGTGTTCCCAGCAACTTAGAATACCTGGCCATTTCAAAGTCTATCTTTCTGATTGTATCTGTCACAATCGTACTTGCCCTCGTTTCGTTTCCATGCAGTGCAAAAGACTTTCCTGCCAATGCCGTTCTAAAACTAAGTGCCTCACTTCTCGTCCTGATGCTGTACTCGAGGGTCAGCTGTCTCACCAGCTCAAAGCCATTCGAAGCTTGCAACTCTGCATTCACACCCACATCCGCATTGCACAAGTTGATCCCTTCACTGAATGCATTGATCAACGTCAAAGTTCTCGGGTGATTTCCAAACGCACTTCTCAAAATAGCAAGCAACCTTCTGCTTCTTGCACGTTGCGGCACAGCTAATTGATTCCAGTGCAACGGATCTGGCCATCTACAGGCATGCTCGATTTCACTTCCGAACTCAAGGCTGGCTTGCATCGCCCAGGCTGTTAAGTCATAGATGTAAGCTTGCCACCCTAGGATTTCTGCTTCTCTACTGGTCCACTTTGCACAATCCGGTGTTGGAGGCGTTCCCAACCATTTCTCACTTTTAGCAAATACATCACCTACGTATTCCCCGGATGTTCCTGGTACGTGCATTGGATCCATACTTTGAGGAAACCCATTTGTGGCCCTTTGTCCAAACATCTCAGGTACACCTCTAGCCTGGCCAACCTGTTCACCTATCACCTGCCTGACTTGCATTAACTGCATCGGTTCCAAACCTCCCATCAGCCTCAGCACATCTTGTAACCTTTGATTCTGGGGTGTTACTCCGCCAATGTCCGGTCCCATGCACATGCCTCCAGTTTGACCTTGTCCTACCTGACCTTGTCCTCCTTGACTTGGGGCACCACCGCAATGACCTGACATCCATGGCATTCCATAACATGCACTCCCCTGTCCAGGTTCTTGACTTCTACCTGTGCTAGCTTGGGCACTTTGCCCTGCAGTTCCCATGCAACCTTGTCCTGGCATCCCTTGTCCGTGCAGACCTTGTCCTACCTGACCTTGTCCTGTCAGACCTTGTCCTCCTTGACCTTGTCCGAACTGACCTTGTCCTAACAGACCTTGTCCATGCACTCCCAGACCTGGATACCCTTGACATGCAGTACAACCACTACATCCATGACCTTGACATCCAAGAAAACCCTGATTCTGACTATAGTTCCGTGGATCCATCAAACCACCACGCATCGGTCCATATGACCCAAAAGTGTTCCATGCAGGAGGTAGCATCTGTCCAGTTCCAACTAAGCTTCCAGCTTGACCAACTAAGCCCGGAGCCGCTTGTGTCGCTGCTGTCCCAGTTCCTACTGCTGCTTGCGTGTTGCCTTGCATCGCAGTACCTGTGGGCGAATTACCTGCAGCACCTGCGTTTCTTTCCACGCCTTGCTCACCTCCTCCTTCCATTCTGTTCATTGTTGGCGACCCTACTGGTCCTACATGCAGTGGGTTCATTCCTAGCGCACTTCCTTGGCCATTAGGTCCTTGTCCCTGGTTACTCCCTGGCATCATCGCGTCTACTTACACTACGCGTGGAGCACAACCGCTCCGCTACCATGCGAAAATCCAACAGGACCTAATTACAACCACTAGTCGCGCTCCTAACGTCGCAAGGGGTCGGCTTAACTCCGCGTCGAGCGTTTAACAAATTAAGCACGAATTCCCCAAAACACGACAGCTTCACTGCGAACTCTCAAATCCTTTTTCCACACAGGAAAACACAAAGGCAAGTTGTCTGTCATGCACATGCAGCATGTTATAGTTGGACTTCTTCTGTTTCAGCTGCTTTGCCTTTGCAACATGCAACGGCGGCGGTAGACAAACATCATCAACATGTTGGTGAATTCATTGGTGATGAATTCACCATCTTTCCAAAAATAAATCTGCT
>CAMXCT020003689.1:38065-55381 GCA_947184155.2 Cladocopium goreaui | reverse complement strand
GGTCCGGCAGGGAACACTTGGCGTGGATCCTCGCGGTTGAGGTCCGGCAGGGAACACTGGCCGTGGATGGTCGTGGTTGAGGTCCGGCAGGGAACACTGGGCGGGGATGGTCGTGGTTGAGGTCCGGCAGGGAACACTGGGCGTGGATGGTCGTGGTTGAGGTCCGGCAGAGAACACTGTGGATCGCGGGTCGCAGTTGAGCAAGGACGACGAGGACGACGAAGAGGACGAGGAGGAGGAGGAGAGGAGGACGAGGCAGGAGGAGGCGGAGGAGGAGGAGAAGGAGGAGGAGAAGGAGGAGGAGGAGGAGGCAACTGACATAAAATCTAACAACCCTCACCTGGCAGGTGGGGAAAAACTTGCCATGAACACCAACGCAAAGTTTGGCTTTGCCACCCTATGGCGCCGAGCCAAACACAAGTTCAATCCGCAGGTAGTCAATATCCTGGCATCGGATCGGTTCCAGAACCGTCTCGAACTATGGACCATTATCCATTCCCGGGGATCAAACACCAAAGCCCGATTCGAACAAACCAAAATGCTTCGATCCAATGAGGTCTTACCCATTGCTATACACTACGTCGGTTGGCAAACAATATTCAGGAGCCATACCGCACACTCTCTCTCCAGGCCATCGACGCATCCATACGGTGGTGGCAGGGAAAGCCGGCCCCACGCGCCTCCGCACTGAGGGCCCCGTGGTCCCTCAGCCAAATCTGCAAAAAAAGCTCAAACAATTTTCTCCGCAACTGGCACCTCCAAGTTTTGGCTTATCAAGTCCCTTGCCACACGCCATCATTCAAGACGGTTTTCAACCAACTTTGCCACCATAAACAGGCAATTTCCCAATGGTCTATTGGCCCCAGTGTTCAGTGCTGCTGCAAGCATTGGTCCCAGTACAAGAAAGCGGCTATCAACCCTACTGACTCAAACTGGGTCCTTCAGGCTCCCTCCTCACAGGTCTTCTACCCGAAGATCTTACTGTGATTGCGGAGGGCTCGCTACTGAACAAGGTCTTTAAGGTCTTTCCCTCCAAGAAAGATTACCATTCCACCCTGAGGTTTGGTCTTCAACAATGGACCAAGTGCAATGGACTCCCTTTGATCCCTTCTAACATCATTTCAGATTTGGCTCAGTCTCTATGGCAACAACACGTCAAAGAGGTCACTTGCCACATCACGAAATCGCCCATTACAGAATTCCAACGCTGGTTCGACGAAGCTGTCTTCCATTGTGAAGACAAGCAGGCTTCCTCTCTGCGGATCTTTTGTCCATGCCTTTACTTCCAAGCGATCGAAACCTCCTTCATGGATGCATCGATCTTTGCCACCATCCCTCAAGAACATTCAAGAACAACAAGAAATTGCGACATCGCTGGTTTCAGCACTCCATCGCCAATACGGGAGGTCCTACCCATGGGCCATTGGCAAAGGACGTCAACTCCCATCTGGATATATCCTGGCCAAGAAGAAAAAATCGTTTCAAAGTGGTCGCCCCATCATCTCCTTCGTGGACTCGCCATTCCGACCGATGCACAAAATCTTGGCCAGATTAATATTCCAACTCATTCCGGTGGGGTGCCCAGACCACTTCGCGTCAGGAGATATACGCTCTTCGTACCATCTTGCAGGCAGCTCCGGTTGATGGAGACCTCATTCTCATCAGGCAAGACCTCGCTGGTTTCTTCACCAGCATTGACCAAGCACGATTCATTGGCGCTTGGCATATGCTCCTGGACTTCCTTAGTCCCCGCATGAATGTGGGAGACAACGAAGTCTTTTCTGTCTTTCCTGGGAAATCCAACAGCCCTGGAGACCTCATTAAGGGTCGAACATTCCGACGACTCAACGTCACCCGGAAGATCGTAATCAAAGATGTCCCATCTCTCATCAAGACCGCACTTGACATGAAAACGTTTGCACTGGGCAACCGTTGCATTCATCAACGTCGAGGAAGCCCCATGGGCAGTCCACTCTCTCCTGCCTTATGCCTGGTGGTTGTCTCCATGTGAACAGATTTGGTCCATCAATTTCAAACAGGTGTTGGCCAATCATAATCTGTTTATCAAACATATCCGCTACGTTGACAACGGGCTCATCTTTGGAGATTCTCGGCCCCAAGATCTTCAGCCATACGAAGTCCTGCTCGATGAAGGCTTCTATGGAAAACCCATCATTCTTATCATTTTTGAAACTGAGCCTGATCAAGAATTCCTTGGTTTCATGTTGGAAACCAAACCTCTCGAGCTGATCTACTGCGGACCAACCAACATCTCTCAGGTCCTCTCTCCGTTTTCAGCCTCTCCACCACAAGTCCTGCTCAGTGGCTTTCGATCCAGATGCCATATTGTTGTCAAAGGCGTCTGCCCGGCATATCGTGTTCAACAAGGGCTTGATCAACTGATCCATTTGTACACTTTGGCTGGCTTCTCCAGTGAAGAACTTACTGACATTTCTTCACGGATTTTGGAGCTTCACCACAACGAGTAAAAAGCTTGCCTGCGTCGCCTCTTGTTGTCAACTTCATTCTTGTCTTTGTTTTTGTGCTGCTGGTCTTTTTCTTTCGCTTCTTTGTTTGTCACCGTCGCTTCTTCTTTTTCCTTGAGTTCTTGGCACAAACCCGTTTTTTCCTCGTCCCCCTGCTCCATACGCGAAAAAAAGATTCTTCTTGGGCGCCCAATTGTCGAGAGATCCACTACCTACCATTTGGCCAGAATTATCATGCATTTGAACAGCATTGCAGGGTTTCTGCCATTCTTTGAACCAACGGTAGACTGGGATCTCAGTGATGCTGATCCGCATCGATGATCTCAACCTTATCCTTTCCCTGTTCCACACAATACCCATGCTGGCCATTACTGGCCGCAATCTCCATACATGTGTGCCTATTCCTGCGATCACACATGATTGTGAACCCAGAGCCTCATTTCCGTCCAATTTCAGCTCGCCCATTCGATCGTAGTCACCCTTCGAATTCTGCCAGGTCGAGATCCAGCCGTGGAGAACCCTCCAATCCGGCAACTTTACCACTCCGCTCTACGACCATCAGTGCACCCACTGATCCAGGCTCTGAAAATCTTCCATCAAATCCAGAATCTCTGAACTCCCTACTTCGGACGATTCTGAATCCGGCCGTCGTAGCCGTGCCTCCAATCCAAAGAGTCCACCATTACCTCCTGCTGTGTTAGCTTCGAGATGCCCGCGTCCATCTCCATCTCCAGAACGACCTCCTGCCGAAGAACCTTCCCGGGAACCTGTCACTGAACCTACTCTCCCACCACCATCAACTATTAACCCGGGACTTCGACCATGGACCGGCGTGGAGGACGACGAATTGATCAACTACAAGACCGATACCAGAGCCCGCCCAGCGTGGAAGACCATCGGACAAAGGCTCAAACGCACTCCTGAGTCATGCCGAGCACGTTGGCTATGGTTGAAACAAACTCGGCCTGATTTGAATTCTCGTACCGAACCTGAGGCAGAAGGCTAAAATGTCTGCAATCTGATCTTCGTCGCTGGATAAAAAACAATCCTCTGACCTTCTGTTCTGACTTGTTTTCGTTCTTCTATTTTTCCCCACCTGCCAGGTGAGGGTTGTTAGATTTTCTCAGAGCTGTTGTCCTCCTCCTCGTCCTCCTCCTCCTCCTCCGCCTCCGCCGCCTCCTCCTCCTCCTCTGCCTCCTCCGCCTCCTCCGCCTCCTCCTCCAGTTTCCCCAAGTGTGCACTGCTGGACCTCAACCTGGGACCTTCCCAGCTCAGTGTGCACCGCTGGACCTCAACCTGGGACCTTCCCAGCTCAGTGGGCACCGCTGGACCTCAACCTTGGGACCTTCCCAGCTCAGTGGGCACCGCTGGACCTCAACCTGGGACCTGCCCACTCAGTGTGCACCGCTGGACCTCAACCTGGGACCTTCCCAGCTCAGTGTGCACTGCTGGACCTCAACCTGGGACCTGCCCAGCTCAGTGTGCACCGCTGGACCTCAACGGCCAGATAGAATGCCAGAAGATATGCCAGATAGAATGCCAGAAGGTATGCCAGATAGAATGTCAGAAAGAATGCCAGAAGATATGCCAGATAGAACGCCAGATAGCATGTCAGATAGAATGCCAGAAGATATGCCAGATAAAATGCCAGAATGTTTGCCAGAAGATTTGCCAGATAGAATGCCAGATAGGATGTCAGAAGATATGCCAGAAGATATGCCAGATAGAATGCCAGATAGGATGTCAGAAGATATGCCAGAAGATATGCCAGATAGAACGCCAGATAGCATGTCAGATAGAATGCCAGAAGATATGGCAGATAAATGCCAGAAGATATGCCAGATAGAATGCCAGATTGTATGCCAGATAAAGTGCCAGAATGTTTGCCAGATAGAATGCCAGAAGATTTGCCAGATAGAATGCCAGACAGGATGTCAGAAGATATGCCAGAAGATATGCCAGATAGAATGCCAGATGGTATGCCAGATAAAGTGCCAGAAGATATGCCAGGTAGAATGCCTGAAGATATGCCAGATAGAATGCCAGATCGAATGCCAGAAGATTTGCCAGATAGAATGCCAGAAGATTTGCCAGCAACAAATCGATAAATGTCATGGTGGGGATCACACGAAGTAAAGTAATTTATTTGCTCGGCTGATATTTTAATATTGCGGTTTCTTCCTTCTTAGCTTAGCACATGGCTCAACTTTGCCGTAGCCTCCTTTCACCATGTCCCATCTTCGATCTCGTTCCCGCGATCATGATCCCCATGATAATGGTCCTATGTGGGGTCATCCCGATCCAGCTCGTCCCCATGATTCAGGCCGTACTTTGGTCTGGAACTACACACCGGCCCTTTGTCGCATCCGACGAATTCTCATTTTGGTCGATCTCACTCAAATACGCAATTTTCGGATGCTATGACGGTCACTAGATGCATGACTTTGCCTGATCTTCGGGATCCTGAAGAGTTGGCCCTGTTCACCTACGCTCGCCTTCTCAATCCTAGCCAACTCCAAACAACAACGGCTGGCGAATTACTTTCTGGCATCAACCAATACATTTTCAACACATGGGGCGTCAACATTGACCCTGATATGGACCTTTGTTGGGGCGATGCTACAGGCGACATCTTCGCTCTGCGCAACCCTCAAACCATCAGTCGTCTACTACAAGAAAATCGCCCGAATTGTGCCCAGGCACAAGAGGTTGGAATTCTTGGCTCTTCATTGCCATTCACCAGCCCAACACAGCCTTAATGCGTATGTATTGTCACGAAGCCTTACCACCCGATTACCTCCCGTGACTGCTCCCGACAGTAAAACTGACATGTTGCCTGCTGCTGCGCTGGGATCATACTTTACCTGTCATTGTCATGTTGGCGTTTCCATTACTTCTTTCTCATTTGTCACTTCTGTGTCTTTTGTTTATGGTTTCTCCGTGTAACTCGTTGAGCTCTCAATATGACAAAACGTGACTCATATACGGCCAACTTGGCTTCCCCTCGGTTTCTCCGCATGGATTCCTGGTCGAGTCCTTCGGCAAATTCGCGCCAATGACCTTCTCCTGGTGCATCGTCATCATCCGTCTTTGCTACGTCACATCCAAGACCCCCCGTGGAACCAGCTGGCTCACCTGTCCCAACTGGGTCTGTTCAAATGCCTGTGAGTGATGACTCGTGGACTGCAACTTATCCACAAAACCTACTCACGACAGATCTTCAACCTCGTTAGCAGGTGGTGCATACCCAGCTGTTCACATTGATTGAAGTGGGGAATGGTCCAAACAGGAGAACGGAGCTTCGGATCTCAGAGGCCGATTGGCAAGGATGTGAACGTCTCCGACAATTGGAGCATTTCTTCTTTGGAATTGTGGGTCATGTGAAGGACAAGTGGGGCCAGTCCATCTATGGATGGCGGGAGGCGGGAGGCCTCCAGACTTGCCAATTATTGGCGCCGCCACTTCCGAGTCGAAGAGGTTCCATATGACTATCATAAGACTGAGCCGCATGAGGAACATGGAGACAAGTACAACCCAGCTGATGAAGAAACGGCTGACACCTCTACCATGGGAATCCCTCCGGCAACCGCAGACCAAGTTCCATCGGTGCCCTTGCAGATCAGCCAGTTGGCACACATCCTATACGATGTGTTGATTCAGGATCCTGAGTTCAATGCACCAGTCCTCGATGTGATCCAGACTCCGCCACAAAATCCTATGGAGAGCAACGTTCGCCTCCTCACCCGTGCGGACCTGGCTCAGCTAAGCAGCCGCCTGGCGCTTACTGCCAACGCGATGGCCCAGAGCGTCGGCGCTGAAGCAGAACTCTTCGATGACGATGATGGCCAGAACATCCTGTGAATCCGCAGGGTCGCTTCCATTGTATAGCAATAATTTCTGAGTTTCATCTCTGGCATTTTGTTCATTTGTTCCGAGACCAGCGGACAGGACTTCTCATTTCTGCTCTGTCATGCCTCTTCCAAAAAAGCCCCGCGGCAGCGGGGCGTGTGTGTGAACCATCTGAAGAGATGTAAAACTTCAAACAGCCACTCCGTTTTCAAACAGATTGATTTTACTTCTTGCAATTTTGCACGGTTTTCGCAATCTGTCAATTTGGGAGCGATATGGTTCTGTTGAATTCCAATTCACTTGATTTAGCACTGGCTATGGCGATGGCAGCTTTCACTGTTTTCAGGTCCTTTCAGTGACCTACTCCAGTCAGGTTAAAGGGATTGTTTTTGCACGTCAGATGCATTCCACAACAAAATTCGCAATGACAGTTCTGAGCACGTGTGTGTGTGCATGTCAAAAAACAGACTTAAGCAACGCATTGACTCTGTGAGTAGCATCGAACTTCTCAATACATCTGGAACAGAAAGGTGCTTGACTTCCCATGACAGTCAACTCTGCTGCGCCTGGTCCTCCTTCGTCTCAAGGTAATCAATGGAGAGCTGCATGAAGAACACGCCAAACCTTGCAACAAGAATTATCAGATAATGTCCTACAATCAACACCTAATACTTTAGCATACTTGCATTTCATCTCTGTGCCAAACTATAAACTTTTGAAGCCCCCATATCCCCCTTATAAGGTACCTTCCAAGCCTTCAAAGGCACCTTAAGGGAGCTTCGAAGGCCTGAAGGTATTGGGAACCTTCGACGAAGGCTTCGAAGCCCCTTAAAGTACCTTTTCGAAGGCTTCCTTAAAGGCTTCGAAGCGCCCTTATAAGATAACTTTGTAGGCTTCAAAGCCACTCCGGAGCTACCGGAGCTACCTTCGAAGCTTTCAACACGTTCAATGTCATAGCCATGGTTCAACTTTGACACCCTATTCCCTACTCAAGATACATCCCGGCAAAACATTGCTTGTACAGTTGAAGGCGGTATGCGTGGTGGAAAATAATTTATGTAACCGCTCCCCAAGGAACATCATCTACAAAAGTTACGAAGTCGATGTGGCCCCTTTTGTCAGGCCGTAATTCATTGGGCTCACACGACCCCTCAAAACACATTGAAAAAAATTGTCCGAACGCGATTTCCCGTGCAGAACTGGCGCAGCGAAGAATGTTGTCTGGAGTTCTTGCTGCAGCGCGGTGTTTCATTTTATTTGATCTAAAGTGGCTTGGTGTGGCAGGCGCGCCACTTGAACACATTGTAGATTTTGTGGGGTTTCGAAAGTTTGTAGGAAACAGGTATAGCATGTGGTAAGAAAATGCATCGTACCTACGCAGTCCAGAGCAAGTAGGGTCAGTAGGTTCATAGGAAACTTAAGAGACATAGCCAAACAAGTTTTGAAGCAGCGCGAAGTTACTATGACGCCACTATGCAGCTAGCATCTGCCATAGGTAATATGGCAATGGGGGAAATGAACAAGGAAGAATAGGCACGGCCAAGGGCAGCCAGTAAGATCGTAATGATAGTGGTTCGAAGGAATTGCGGGCCAATCAACTATAACATTGGCCAAGCGACCGGCCCCTTATGACTACCCTTAGTACCGCACAAAGCGGTGGCGGAAGTTTCAAAAATGGGAAACCTATAGGAGAGGACAGGAGAGGTTGGTTGTTGTGAATCACAAAGGCAGAGCGAATCCACTGACGGACCGAAAGGTGGTTGGAGTTGTGTTTTTCCCCACATCTGTGTGTGGGGTTCTAACTTTTTGTTCGCTATCCGCCGCCTCCTCCTCCTTCTCCTCCTCCCGCCGTCTCCCGCCGTCGCCTCTATCAACTTGTCTCTATCAACTTGTCTCTATCAACAGGTCTCTACCAACGTGTCTCTATCAACTTGTCTCTTACAACTTGTCACTATCAACTTGTCTCTTACAACTTGTCACTATCAACGTGTCTCTATCAACATGTCTCTATCAACATGTCTCTATCAACTTGTCTCTATCAACATGTCTCTATCAACTTGTCTCTATCAACATGTCTCTATCAACTTGTCTCTATCAACATGTCCCTATCAACTTGTCTCTATCAACATGTCTCTATCAACTTGTCTCTATCAACATGTCTCTATCCACTTGTCTCTATCAACTTGTCTCTAATTACCAACTTGTCTCTATCAACTTGTCTCTATCAACGTGGCAGGCGCAGCACTTGGTGGCTGTCTGGACGCCGTTGACGCCGAGGCGGCGTTGCGTGGCAGGCGCGGCACCACTGTAGTCGCTGGTCGCCTTGGACGCCGTTGACGCCGCGGCGGCTTTGCGTGGCAGGCGCGGCACTTGGTGACTCTCACTGTAGTCTCCGGTCGCCTTGGACGCCGTTGACGCCGCGGCGGCTTTGCTGGGCAGGGGCGGCACTTGGCGACTCTAACTGTAGTCTATGGTGGCCTTGGACGCCCTTTACGCCGCCGCCTTGGATAGACGCCTCGGCCGCCGCGGCTTTGTGTGGCAGGCGCGGCACTTGGTGACTCTCACTGTAGTCGCTGGTCGCCTTGGACGCCGTTACTTGGTGACTCTCACTGTAGTCTTTGGTCGCCTTGGACGCCGTTGACGCCGCGGCCGCTTTGCATGGCAGGTGCGGCACTTGGTGACTCTCACTGTAGTCGCTGGTCGCCTTGGACGCCGTTGACGCCGCGGCGGCTTTGCGTGGCAGGCGCGGCACTTGGTGACTCTCACTGTAGTCTCTCGTCGCCTTGGACGCCGTTGACGCCGCGGCGGCTTTGCGTGGCAGGCGCGGCACTTGGTGACTCTCACTGTAGTCGCTAGTCGCCTTGGACGCCGTTGACGTTGGGGCGGCTTTGCGTGGCAGGCGCGGCACTTGGTGACTCTCACTGTAGTCTCCGGTCGCCTTGGACGCCGTTGACGCCGCGGCGGCTTTGCGTGGCAGGCGCGGCACTTGGTGACTCTCACTGTAGTCTCTGGTCCCCTTGAAAGCCGTTGACGCCGGCGCCGGACGCTGTTGACGCCACGGCGGCTTTGCGTGGCAGGCGCGGCGCTTGGTGACTCTCACATAGTCTCCGGTCGCCTTGGACCCCGTGGACGCCGCGGCGGCGTTGCGTGGCAGGCACGGCGCTTGGTGACTCTCACTGTAGTCGCTGGTCGCCTTGGACGCCGTTACTTGGTGACTCTCACTGTAGTCTTTGGTCGCCTTGGACGCCGTTGACGCCGCGGCCGCTTTGCATGGCAGGTGCGGCACTTGGTGACTCTCACTGTAGTCGCTGGTCGCCTTGGACGCCGTTGACGCCGCGGCGGCTTTGCGTGGCAGGCGCGGCACTTGGTGACTCTCACTGTAGTCTCCGGTCGCCTTGGACGCCGTTGACGCCGCGGCGGCTTTGCGTGGCAGGCGCGGCACTTGGTGACTCTCACTGTAGTCTCCGGTCGCCTTGGACGACGCCACGGCGGCTTTGCGTGGCAGGCGCGGCGCTTGGTGACTCTCACATAGTCTCCGGTCGCCTTGGACCCCGTGGACGCCGCGGCGGCGTTGCGTGGCAGGCACGGCGCTTGGTGACTCTCACTGTATATAGTCGCTGGTCGCCTTGGATGCCGTTGACGCCGTGGCGGCTTTGCGTGGCAGGCGCGGCGCTTGGTGACTGTCTCCGGTCGCCTTGGACGCCGTTGACGCCGCGGCGGCTTTGCTGGGCAGGCGCGGCACTTGGTGACTCTCACTGTAGTCTCTGGTCCCCTTGAAAGCCGTTGACGCCGGCGCCGGACGCTGTTGACGCCGCGGCGGCTTTGCGTGGCAGGCGCGGCACTTGGTGACTCTCACTGTAGTCGCTGGTCGCCTTGGACGCCGTTGACGCCGCGGCGGCTTTGCGTGGCAGGCGCGGCACTTGGTGACTCTTACTGTAGTCTTTGGTCCCCTTGGACACCGTGGACGCCGTGGCGGCTTTGCGTGGCAGGCGCGGCACTTGGTGACTCTCACTGTAGTCTCTCGTCGCCTTGGACGCCGTTGACGCCGCGGCGGCTTTGCGTGGCAGGCGCGGCACTTGGTGAATTGCCGTTGACAACGCGGCGGCTTTGCGTGGCAGGCGCGGCACTTGGCGACTCTCAGTGTAGTCTCCGGTCGCCTTGGACGCCGTTGACGCCGCGGCGGCTTTGCGTGGCAGGCGCGGCACTTGGTGACTCTCACTGTAGTCTCCGGTCGCTTTGGACGCCGTTGACGCCGCGGCGGCTTTGCGTGGCAGGCGCGGCACTTGGTGACTCTCACTGTAGTCTCCGGTCGCCTTGGACGCCGTTGACGCCGCGGCGGCTTTGCGTGGCAGGCGCAGCACTTGGTGACTTTCACTGTAGTCACTGTAGTCTCTGGTGGCCTTGGACGCCGTTGACGCCGCGGCGGCGTTGCGTGGCAGGCGCGGCACTTGGTGACTCTCACTGTAGTCTCCGGTCTCCTTGGACTCCGTTGAGGCCGCGGCGGCTTTGCGTGGCAGGCGCGGCACTTGGTGACTCTTACAGTGAAGGCCTTTAGTCACATCAACTTTTTTGGGGCAGCATAATTCCTATATGGGGAAGTCGATGCGACCCCTCCACATCATTGTCACACCAGCTCTGTCAAATCGCTTGGGGGAAGGCTGTATTTTGATGCTTCTAGGACAAGAAAATTTAAAGACTTGTGCTGCAAATCTTATGTTTCTACCCTTGTTTATGTTCAGGGGGGAGGCTTCTGAATGCTTCTGATTGGATTTTGTAGCTACAGACCAGGTGAGCACACGATGCCTGCATACAGAATGAAACGCAAGACCTCCAGAATGTGACCCGGGATCTAGCGGAATTTGTCGGGATGTAGTGGAATGTACTGGAATCTACGGTAACTACATTTAAATATACGATAATATACGGACTTTTAAATATACGAACAGGTATTTTAGACTACCTCCGGGAAGGTTTTCCTTGGCCCGCCCGGCCATTTAAACATACGGAATCCAATTCATTTAAACATACGGTAACTACATTTAAATATACGAACTGGTATTCATACTACCTCCGGGGCCTCGCGGTCTGGCCTGCCCTCCACATATTTAAATGTCGTTACCGTACTATATAAGAGTTAATGGGATCTAGTAGGCAAAGATGGGAGGGTCTGGAACGACCCTCAAAACGACCCCAGAACGACCCCTGAAACGACCCTCAAGTAGGAGCTAGATAGGTGACTGATGCCCAGATACGTACTCTCAGGCATATACATATAACACCCGGGGCATTAATTGATCGCAGAGCATGAAGTCTAGTTGCAACCTATAGCAGCAGTTTAGCAGCAGTCTGGCAGCAGTGTGGCAACAGCCTTGCAGCAGCAATGGCAATCTACCAGCAGCGAGCATCTCCACCAACAGGGGAGCATGATTTAGGGGGTATGTTTCGGGATATGCTTTGCGCATGTGGAATAAACAACTTGTGATTCAAGGCATTGCCAATAGAGAACATCTCAGGGGGTGGGTGATGGGGGGAGGAGGCCACGTATGCCATGAATGCCAAAAGACCCAACTGTAAACCAGCCTGCTTCTACCTGTCTGAATAAGAAGCACAAAGTTTCTTTACAAGTCATGACAACAGGTTCCCCAAGGAATAAGCAGAGAAAATACAACAAATGAATGATATTTAAAATGATTTCTATACTCAATTTTGCATGGCACAGCAAAAATTGATGCGACCCCCTGGGAAGCTCCACCACAACTAATTGACTGAAAACAACAAAAATTGATGCGGCTTAATGCCCTGACTGTACTGTAGTCTCCGGTCGCCTTGGACGCCGTTGACGCCGCGGCGGCTTTGCGTGGCAGGCGCGGCACTTGGTGACTCTCACTGTAGTCGCTGGTCGCCTTGGACGCCGTTGACGCCGAGGCGGCTTTGCGTGGCAGGCGCGGCACTTGGTGACTCTTACTGTAGTCTCCGGTCGCCTTGGACGCCGTTGACGCCGCAGCGGCTTTGCGTGGCAGGCGCGGCACTTGGTGACTCTCACTGCAGTCTCCGGTCGCCTTGGACGCCGTTGACGCCGCGGCGGCTTTGCGTGGCAGGCGCGGCACGTGGTGACTCTCACTATCTCTCACTGTAGTCTCCGGTCGCTTTGGACGCCGTTGACGCCGCGGCGGCTTTGCGTGGCAGGCGCGGCACTTGGTGACTCTCACTGTAGTCTCCGGTCGCCTTGGACGCCGTTGACGCCGCGGCGGCTTTGCGTGGCAGGCACGGCACTTGGTGACTCTCACTGTAGTCTCCGGTCGCCTTGGACGCCGTTGACGCCGCGGCGGCTTTGCGTGGCAGGCGCGGCACTTCGTGAATTGGACGCCGTTGACGCCGCGGCGGCGTTGCGTGGCAGGCGCGGCACGTGGTGACTCTCACTGTAAGTAGTCTCCGGTCGCCTTGGACGCCATTCACGCCGCGGCGGCTTTGCGTGGCAGGCGCCGCACTTGGTTTGACGCCGCGGCGGCTTTGCGTGGCAAGCGCGGCACTTGGTGACTCTCACTGTAGTCTCTGGTGGCCTTGGACGCCGTTGGCGCCGCAGCGGCGTTGCGTGGCAGGCGCGGCACTTGGTGACTCTCACTGTAGTCGCTGGTCGCCTTGGACGCCATTGACGCCGCGGCGGCTTTGCGTGGCAGGCGCGGCACTTGGTGACTCTTACTGTAGTCTCCGGTCGCCTTGGACGCCGTTGACGCCGCAGCGGCTTTGCGTGGCAGGCGCGGCACTTGGTGACTCTCACTGCAGTCTCCGGTCGCCTTGGACGCCGTTGACGCCGCGGCGGCTTTGCGTGGCAGGCGCGGCACTTGGTGACTCTCACTGCAGTCTCCGGTCGCCTTGGACGCTGTTGACGCCGCGGCGGCTTTGCGTGGCAGGCGCGGCACTTGGTGACTCTCACTGTAGTCTTTGGTCGCCTTGGACGCCGTTGACGCCGTGGCGGCTTTGCGTGGCAGGCGCGGCACGTGGTGACTCTCACTGTAGTCTCCGGTTGCCTTGGACGCCGTTGACGCCGCGGCGGCTTTGCGTGGCAGGCGTGGCACGTGGTGACTCTCACTGTACACTCCGGTCACTTTGGACGCTCGTCGCCTGGGACGTCGTTGACGCCGCGGCGGCGTTGCGTGGCAGGCGCGGCGCTTGGTGACTCTCACTGTAGTCGCTGGTCGCCTTGGACGCCGTTGACGCAGCGGCGGCTTTGCGTGGCAGGGGCAGCACTTGGTGACTCTCACTGTAGTCTCCGGTCGCCTTGGACGCCGTTGACGCCGCGGCTTTGCGTGGCAGGCGCGGCACTTGGTGACTCTCACTGCTATAGTCTCTGGTGTCCTTCTTGCCGATGTTAAATGTAGACCGATAGACCGTTTTTGGTTTTAGGCCACCTGCACCTTCGGAAAACGTGTGTTCTCCGATCCTGAAGTTATCTAACTTTGGATCCCACGGCCAGAGCAGCAGCCATTCCAATGTATCTGCCAACCCATGATTGCAAAACACATTTGGCTCAAGAACACGTTGGCTCAAAATGGCTCAAGACTTTGACTTCCCAGCTTTCCAAAAAAAAGGGGGAGGAAGGGATGTAATGTAGTTGGCTCAAGACCAGTGTGGGCAAAGTTACCCAGACTGGGGCTGGGAAAAAAAAATGGGTAAGATGGGATTGGTAACTAGATGGCTCAAAACCAATTTCGGCAAAATTTCCAAATTGGTGCGGTAGGGCAAGGAAAAAGTAGGAAGGGAATTGGGAAGGGATGGTTGGGACTGGGCTGGATGCGACCAGGGGTAACATGATAACATAATGTAATGTAACCTTGGGGTAATGCAACCAAAAATAGAATTTTCAACATGGCATGGCATGAAACCATCAAACCATAAACCATGTCAAACACAACATTTTTCAAACCTTTGGCATGGAACAGGGGAGGTGGTCTGACCCCTCTCAGTGACTGGATCGTTTTATTTTCGATTTATTTTTGTTGCCACAAGTGGCAGCGCTGTGGAACCAAGCTGTAGAATTCTCTGCGGCATGGCCAGCAGGGGAGGTGACCCCTCTCGCTGACTCCTCTCGCTGACTAGAATGTTTTCAATTTTCAACAAATCAAACAGTCAAACCATGTAAAACACATGATTTTTGTGTATTATTTTGTTGCCACCAGTGGCAGCGCTGTGGAACCAAACTGTAGAATTTGTTTGGCATGGCCAGCAGGGAGGTGGTCTGACCCCTTTCACTGACTGGATTGTTTTATTTTTCAACAGGCTAAACCATCAAATCATGTTTATTTTTGATTTTTTGAAGAGGAGGTGGTTCGACCTCACTACCTGGAATGCTGGAGTTTTTTTGACAGGTTCCGGCATGCTGAGCGATCAAAGCAATGAAACCAGGGAGAGCTGCCAATTTCACCATTTTTTTGTTTGGCAGCCAGCCTGGAAGGAAGACAAATTCAAACAAACCAATCTCACCCTCTGTCAGTCAGAAGTGTAACTGGGGAGGGGGGCAGGGCGATCCAAAAAATCATGAACTGGGTCTGTTTTTCATTCCGAGGTGATTTGATGATTTTTCATATGCAGCATTTCCTCCAACTGTTTTGGTTGGGTTGTGTGTGTGTGTGTGCTATATTATTTTTTTGGCGCCGATTCTATCTTAGATGGTATTGCTTAAGATGAAGGTGGTCTGACCCCTTTAACCACTGCTTCACCGAAAGGAAATACCTCTTCTGAATGGATCTTTTGATGGATCTACCCTAGACGGGGACGCCCTCAATGTTTTACTGGTACCAACCACGTCATTGGGCAAGGTAACCACAGAGAATGTCTGTAAACACCATTGATTTTTGATCAAGAGTCGTATGCCCCAGGCTAACCTGATGAAGTGTTTCTTAACCACCATTTTTCTTGATGCCTCTGTTCCCACCGCCGCCACAATGTTTAGACCACTAATTACCCTTCCCCGGTTTCACCCCGCAGGACATGTGCACCTGTGGGCATCAGCAGAATATGACAGTTGGCGTATCTTGCTGGTGCCCACAGGTGTCCATATTCTACAGTTGGCGCTCCAGTTTCTGATGAAACTCAGCTTACAATCAGACTGTTGACGACTGTTGCGTTGAATGATGGTGGGCTTGCAAATCCCACGTGGTTGACACAGGGGAATCGATAATAATGCATGTTGATGGTTTCCAAAATCCTTTTTTGGTGTCATGATGTATGAATTCAGACCGGATCTAGCACCTGCACAACTCAGGACCTGTGGATTTCAAATTCCAGCAGTGTGCAACTGCTGACCAATTCGTCCGCAGTTGCACACTGCTGGAATTTGGATATCAAATTGGCATTAATGCAAGCATGGGTGCAGCTGCTGTGCAATGTTCAACATCTTCACTCGCGCTGGCTTTTGTTAGCCGCCGTTATGACTTCGTCATTCATGAGCCAGAGCCCTAACTGATGTGGGCCGGGATTCGGTGGGCAGATGTGGGCCACAGAGGGCGATGTGACTGTATCCATGTCAAATACGATTGGTCATGGATTAAATCTGGAGAGGTTGAACAGATATATATATAAATATTTATAATATGTTCAAGATCTTTATTCATCTGATCTCTGCCGGGACCTTGAATATGTTCAAGATATGCCGTTTGCACGTGTAGCCTGAGGGGTTTTACATGGGGATGTTTGAAACTAATTAATTCATTGTCGCTGGAACACATCAGGCACCCCAGTTATGAATAAATAGAAGACTGCTACCCGCACCGCCTGCCCCGCCGGCCAGGTCCGCTCCGTTTGTTTAAGTGGGAAGTAGCAACTGGCCAAATAACCCCAATCCAATAATAACAACCCATTTCACACCCCACCTTGTTCAATACGGTTCCATCGCCAATAGGCGGTGGTGTGTTTTTTTTCTGATTTTGGTTGTCACGGAAACTACATGCTTCCTCTCTAGGCCCCGCACTGAATATGATCAAACACGCACAGCACACCCCCACATATTGTCGTCCCTTCCCTTTGACAGATGGCAAACCGAGATTCCCTGAGTTGGCCGCAGCGAATCTTTGTTGGCCATCTTTTGGCGAAGAATATGGTTGTTAGTTGAAAACATGCTGGAGTACGTCCAGCTGGTTTAGGCGATTCCCCGCCCCACCCCTGGCCTTGTTTTGGGGCCGCTTCTCGTCATATCATCACGCACACTGTCAATTTCATCCAAACACAGGTGATGACGAATCATTCGCTCATATGTGATTAGAAGGCATGGCTGAATCCTTTTTGTAGGAACATTTTGGGGCTATTATTCAGCCATTCCTGGATCACTCATATCTATGAGCTCTTGAAGTTGGCGGAGTTGATTGCATGAAGCGATTGTTGTGACCCGCAGAATAGATCGGAAGACAGCTGTCCCGATCAAAGCGGAAAAGAGAGATGACAACAACAAGAAGATAGCCGATAGCCCACCTGATGGGCGTTGCAGTCGGCGTGAACAACTCAAAGGGCCCTTTCGGCCGCACCGGCCACAACGGAGTTGCCCTGTGAGAGACCCATGGGCCCCGGCCGGGCTGGAATACTACGCCTGGTTTGCTTACTACGCCTGGTTTGCTTGCTGCGCATACACACATAAGCACATGTCACATGACTGACCCTTCAACGAAGCCCCCGGGGATGATTAATTAGTGCGAGATTTACCACACAAATTCAATCAACGTAGATACTAGCGCTGTTACAATAGATATAGCTTAGCCTGGTTCCAGCAAATGACATGCATAGACTAGACTTAGATCCCCCACTCTGGCGGGGGCACAGGTCTCCGAGTTGGCTGCCGCTGCTCCGTCCAACACTGGCATGTGTTTTCTAGAACACATCCCAGTGCTGATCTGAACAATGACGAGCTGAGAGCCTGCATGAGATGGAACCTAATAGACGGTGGTCTGACCCCGTCTGAGTTTGAATTCCGGCGCAGGTGATGTGGCCAAGT
>CAMXCT020003689.1:3697-37965 GCA_947184155.2 Cladocopium goreaui | reverse complement strand
ATGTATTGTTATGGATATATATATATATATGTATTTCTGTATTTATGTATTATGTAAGTGTATTGATGTTCTACCCCTTGCTTGGTCTTAGTGTGCAGTTGTTTTGCCATGTCGCGGCAAGGAAGTGATGCTTGATGGAATTGGATTGCTGGATGATCATGACAGCGCATGCCACTGTCAAATGTTTTCTTTCTTCCGCAGTAGGGCTCAGATTTGGCTGGCAACGGTGCATGTGTGACATGATTTCATGTGAAGTTACAGCAACAACATCATGACATTGGGCACTCAATTTTGATCACTGTTTTTTTGCTACAGAGCAGCTGCGGTTTGCCATGTCGGATTGGTGGTACGACGGCGCGACTTGGTGGTATGGCCAATATGGAGCGCCTTGGCGTGAATGGTACAACTCTGAGACAGGTGAACCATGGATGGATGACGATGCTCGGGCATCAGCATCGAGACGGGGTCCAGGCCGAAAAGGTGGGAAGGGGCAGACTCCGCCTGGTGGGCAGCCTCCAGGTCCAGAAGTTCCAGTTCCAGTTCCGGTTCCAGTTCCAGTTCCAGCCTGGGAGACAAGGAGGAGGGCCGAGAGGAATATGGCAAAACCAAGAAAAGAACCTGTGAAAAACGAGGCATTTTTTTTCCTCCAGATCAAGTTGTCTACGCAACGGTGCAGTGGGTCCTGAAAGACTACCAGAACAAAGACAACCCCAGACTCTTCTCGCCGATAGTCGATGACATCAATGCCATGGGCTGCACGATCTCACTGCGGAATCACAAGCCGGGACAGTCATCCCGTGTTACCATCAAAGGAGAGAAGGCAAGGGATGCCTTTTTGGAATTTTTGTCCCGAACTGCCGATGTCTTTGGAGACCTGGACTTGACAAGGGTTAGCAATGTGCAGATGCGCTTGGGCGCTGAAATGCTGCACGAGGTGAAGAAAATCGCCGACGAAACAGCAAAGGCGGGGATTGTTTAAAAGAAGGTTTTTGATTCAAACAGCATTCATGTGGGTAAGAGATGTTGCAACTTAAGAGTTTGAATGGTTTTCTGTATTGAAAAATCCTTGCAAATATGTTTACAACTTTGGTGCTGTGTTTTTGTGCCGCCTGGTTTCTTTCAGGAAGAAATTGAAGCTGACGAGTTCGTACCGGATTGGGGCGATGACGACATTGACGACAAGTACGATGATGTGGATCTACCAGTGGGTCACGACCAGCCAGTGAACATGCAAGAGCTTATCTTTGTCGCTTGCACAAGATGGAGACAAGTGAAGGCTGAGGCTGATGCAGAAGAGGTTGAGGCGACTGAGAAACCTGAACTTGTGGAGGAGGAACCTGAGGAGCCTTCTTCCGAGGCAAAAAACGCCGATGGCGGTGGTCTGACCCCGCCAGCTGCAGGCGACGGTCTGACCTCATCTGCCGCAAGCGGTGCACCGCCTCCAAACCGCCGGTGGCAAGTAAAGGCTGAGACAGCGCCTATTCGTCCCCAGCCGACTGGGCCTCAACTTAACATCAGCCGAGACAAAGATGGAAGGATCACAGTCCAAAAGGATGGGAAACTCTTGGGCGCATTTCCAGTGACTCAAACAGCGGCATCAACCGCGAGGGATGATGATGATGATGACGACAAAACAATGACAAAAAAGGGCCGAACTGTGAAGGGGTCAAAACTCTTCAAGTTGGCGCAAAATCAAGCTGTGGTAGGGATCGTAGATCATTACCTCGGTCCTGGCGTGGAAATCGCGCTCAAGGCCCACATTGGGACTTTTATGCCCGAGCAGATCCCACTGAACACGGGGTTCAGTTTTTGCACATGCTGCCTGGGACGCGGCTGGCAACTTCAAATTGCCCTTCCCATCAACTTGGCGCTGACGGAGCAATTCAAGGACAGTGTTCGCTTCTGTGTGAGCCTCTTCAAGCCGCCCGAGGACGCTTTGAAGCCAGGGGTCGTCATCGATGGGGCGTCAAAAGAGATGCTTGAACACCTGAATGACGATTACCTGGCCACAAAGGACTTCATCCTGGAGAACTTTGCGGAGGAGTTGCGGACTGGCCGATTGGTTGTCAGCGTGCACGAGCGAATTTTCTTCCACAGCTCTGTGTGCAAGAACACCGCTCACAAGTTGGCTCTGGCACTTCCATGGGGCAAAGGCTTTGAAAGCATTGCGGAGTCCGGCCTCTGCCCGCCCCAAAACATCATGCCAAAGCAGCCAGAAATGATATCGGTGGCCATGACCAGGGGCGGTGGTCTGACCCCATCCCATGAGCACCATGTCCTGGTGAACCTGGACGCAGACAACATCATGGCGGACTCGTTCCCAGCGAATTTGGAGGCAGTGCTCTACCCCCTTCTCAAGCATCGAAAGTACGTTGGTGGCAGATGCGTCAAGGGCGCTGACAGCGGCACAACAGGCCGCATTCTGTGCAACGACAAGGCCTTTTTGGCTATTGGCGGGTATGATCAAAGTTTTCACCCGACTGGTTTTCAAGACATTGATTTGCACACCAGGCTGAAGAAGATGTGCGGACCGGACAGCGCACCAGCATTCAGAATGATGTGTGGCTGGAGTGTGCCCAACTCCTCGGAATCGCGCACACACAAGCTCACCACAGCAAAGACCACCTTTTCCGGCAGTGTCTTGCCCTGGGGCAAACAAGATGCAGAGAATCGAGCAATGGCGGCAGCGAAGATGAAAGCCGGCCTGTGGTGGAGAAACTGCGAGGAGGCTCCCTTCAGTGGAAAGCAAATGTGGGACATTATGAGCCAAATTGGGCACCCTGATCCGGACGGATTCACTGTGTTTCTTGGGGCCCCTGTCCATCCGCCCAAACCAAAGAGGGCACCGCCAAAATCTTCGGCCGGTGGTCTGACCCCAGCTGGAGAGCCGGTCGGTGGTCTGACCCCAGCTGGCGCAGCAAGCAGCTCTGACATTCCGCGACCACCGCCGTTTCCACCTCCAGCACAACAGCTGGGCGCGGCGCCCAAAGCTCCACCGCAGGAATGGCTCAGAGCGCAGCTGGACCCTCCGCCAAAGAGAATGCCCGAGGTGTTTCTCAGGGTGGTTTGCTGCGGAGCAGGCAACTTGCCTTCCGTGTTGAACAACATCATGGGCCGACGCCTGAACCGGCGCCAAAAAACAATGGCCGAGGCCAAATTCCTCAAAGACCAGTGCGACAGCTATAAGCCCGTCGACCAGACCAAACTGGTGAATTGCCTCGAAGAAATCCCGGGTGTGATGGTTGGCCTCCCGGGAGCGAAGGAGAACGAGATCATCTGTGTGGACATGAGGGATGCGCGTGACCCAGAAAAACACCAGAAAGAGATGGCCTTTCACATTGGCACCCATCCATTCACCCTCAATCAGGTGTCAAAGGCGGCCTGCACAGCAGATTCGCTGAGACGGATCCGTCGCATGATCTTGACGCGGGCCATCGAGCACCCAGAGGAGAGGTGGGGGTGGACGGTGATTTCGTACTGCCGAGGAGGAAATCATCGGTCTGTGGCATTTGGCGAGTTGCTGCGCATGGCCGTCAGCGGGCACAACTTCGTTGAGTTGAAGAAGTACGACGTCATCACACCACTGAGATGGCTGGCATTTGGGAATGGAAAAAATGCAACCGGTGCGACGCATGCAGCCACAGAAAGCTGACCAGCGACCAGCAAAAGATGTTGAAAGAAGCAGAGCAGAGGGTGCGTGCTATCTGGCTGGAAGAAAATTTTGAATGTTAGGATGCTGTGGTCTGACCTGGTGTCCGAAGAAAGATGGATGCTGTGGTCTGACCCGGTGTCCTCAGCAATGTTTTGCAGAGTAGTGCTCACTCTGCCGGTGCTTAATTGCATTGACGCTGAGCTGCAAAGCACAGCAGCGGAATTATGACAATGAACAGGACGCGGTAAAAAAATGCCTGCCGAGAGTCAGCAGCCGAACATGTTGTGTTTGCTTGTGCTGAATGGTAGACTAGAATTCTTGTGTATGGTTCAGTTTCGAATTGACACTCACAAACTCATATGGATTAATAATATTGGAGTAGGGTAGTTTACTGAAGAGTGCCAAGTTCATCATAAGAATATGTGACAACAAAACTTGTTGAACATTGCGGTGGATCATTCAGAGTCATGGTTTGCGTCGGTTGCATTGGCCCACCTTCATTTGATCTGAGCTGATGTTTCACGTCATGATACGTTGGGGTTCATTGTAGCCAATGCGGGGCTCATGGCGGCAGCGCTGCTTTCGGCGCTTGGGAGCGGATGCGCAGCTTTGGATGTGGCTGCCGTGCCTCCGTTGCAGCTGCGGCGGCATGCGCGCAAGTGCACCAAGACTAAGGACAAGTGCGGTTTGTGTTGGTGGTTCCATCGTGGTCCTGGGTTGAGGAAAAAAATGTCGTATACCTAATTCCAAGAAATCATGGTTAACTGTGGCCAAAATGCCCTCTTCGAAAAAGGATGGCAGCTTCAATTTGCGAATCGGTTGTGTTGTGTGTCGGTGTTATCACAACAAAGATTCAGGTACCTCTTGTGGTCTGACCCGAGGGGGCCATAGTCAGGGGAAAGAAAATCGGAGTCCAAACTCAAAATTGCCATTGAAAAATTTCAAATGGTCTCAGTTCAAAGCTCCACTCAAATTTTTCAAACCGAGGGCCATTCACGACATCATTCAACATGCAGGGACTAGGCATCACAAGTTGGCGCTTGAACATTGGGAACTCGCCGCCTCTGCAGACACCGCTGCAGACTCTCAGTCTGTGAGTGCTCCCCCCACAGCCGAATGGAAAACCACATTGGAAGACTTCAGAAAAGGAAGGTCAGCAAGATCTGGAGGAACTTGCTCGGACCTGAAGAACTTGATGCGGTGGACTTTGAGCGAGGCAATGCTTCAGTCCATGAGGGCAAGTTTGAGGGAATGCTGCTGTTTAGTTCTCATTCGAGACGAGCGTCAGGGAAAATTGGGGCTTCGCTTCCGGGCGACATTGAAAGATCTGACTGTGCTATGTGGTGTGCTAGGGGTGGAGCATCTTGAAGGTAAGACTGCCTGCGACTTGGTGGCCGCCACAGAAAGAGCCATCAGAACATTTGCCACGATCAACTACAAACCTCCCAGAGGGTTCCGTGGCCCGACGAGAAACCAAATCGATGAAAAATTGGTTTCCATCATCCGAGAACGTTGCCACATGGTGGTTACTGACTGCGCATCAGCTGAATTGTTAGCTCAACAGTTGGGTCGTGGCAAGAGACAGGGAGGCCCTGAACTCATAGGAAACAGAGATGGTCTGACCTCTTTGTTTCCAAATTCAAAACTAGTGGGTCGTGACCGGACTCATGCTTGCCAACGGCTCATTGCGAGACCCTGGGAAGCGGATCCAATCATTTCCGTTTTGTTGCAGGACAAGGGTTTTGCCCATTGCCTCAAGGATTTCAATATCTTTATAAGTCCCGGCAGAGGCATACCTTGCACACCATGAAAAGTAATTATTTTGTATCCCAAGTGTATCCCGAGTGTATTCTAAGTGTACTCCTTATTCGTACTCCTGGGTATTGTTGGTTCGTGCAGTGTGTTCCACTTGCATGGCTGGTTTCATGACAGTAACATGAATGGCTCAGGCTAGGAGTAGAAAGGGCTGTGGGAAAGCCATGAGCTTATCTTCTTCTTCCCCTAGGACCCCTCTTCTGAGACAGATGGTTGGACTGGGGTGGTGAATGACATACATTGGACAGTGAGTGGGTGAGTGACTGAGCAAATAAGGCCAGATATGTTGAAGACCCCTTTGTACTACTATACTTACTATACCACACTGTACACCTACCCGGTACTATACCCCTTTTGCAGCCCCCACTTATACCACCATTCAAAACTATCAGATAAGATTCGGATAGATACGGTAGCCGGTAGCCAGGCAGCCCCTCCTTCCTCCTCCCCTCCCCTCCTTCATCCCTTCCTCCCCCCTTCACCCCTCTCCTCTCCCTCTCCCCCTCCCCCTCCCTTCCTTTCTCCCCTCCCTCCCTCCTTTCCCTCCCCCTCACACCCTCCCTCTCCTCACCCGGCCCTGCTCCTCACCCCCCCTCCTCCTCCCCCACCCCTTAAGTGTATTCCCGGTGGACTCCCAAAACGGTGCATTCCCCAAACGTATTCCCGGTGCATTCCCCAAACGTCTTCCCGGTATTTCCCGGTGCATTCCCCAAACGTATTCCCGGTGCATTCCCCTGAAAGGCATTCCCTCCTGGCTGGCCCTCCAACACTGGAAGGGAAATTTCCTAGAAACGCTGTTTTTCCTAGGTTTTCATTGGTTTTGCCTGAGAGGGGTGTATTCCAAGTGTATTCCAAGTGTATTCCTCTGTTTTTCCTGGGTTTTCATTGGTTTTGCCTGAGAGGGGTGTATTCCAAGTGTATTCCAAGTGTGTTCCAAGTGTATTCCAAGTGTATTCCAAGTGTATTCCTCTGTTTTTCCTAGGTGTTCATTGGTTTTGCCTGAGAGGGGTGTATTCCAAGTGTATTCCAAGTGTATTCCAAGTGTATTCCCCTGTTTTTCCTAGGTTTTCATTGGTTTTGCCTGAGAGGGGTGTATTCCAAGTGTATTCCAAGTGTAGTCCAAGTATATTCCAAGTGTATTCCTCTGCTTTTCCTAGGTTTTCATTGGTTTTGCCTGAGAGGGGTGTATTCCAAGTGTATTCCAATTTTACTCCAAGTGTATTCCAAGTGTATTTCCAAGTGTATCCCTGAATTCCAGGTGTATTCCAAGTGTATTCCAAGTGTATCCCTGAATTCCAGGTGTATTCCAAGTGTATTCCTGAATTCCAGGTGTATACCAAGTGTATTCCAAGTGTATTCCAAGTGTATTCCTAAATTCCAGGTGTATTCCAAGCGGGCTTGTGAATGACTTTATGTATGTATGCATGTATGTATGTATGTATTATGTGCATTTATATACAGCGAAAAAGTTTTAGAAAGAAAACTAAATAAATTAACATAGTCAAAGAGGTAAAGTAACAAAAGGGCTTAATTTTAAAATATGTACACAGTAGCTGGCAGCTAGCTATACGTTTAGACTGTAGATATATAGTACCAGGTATCTAGTGGGGTGATTGTAGCAAAAGGATGGGAAAGGTAGCAAGCAAGCAGCCTTTTCAACTGTGATTCAAGCAGCCCCATGGAAATACACTAGGTTTATAGAGGCTTCCAGGCAATACATTTTGAATACGTTTCCAAGATACACCAGGAATACAGTTGGAATGCAAAATAATTATTTTGAACATTTACAATCTATGCCTCCTGCCGGGACTTATAACAATATCTGTTACATAACAACATGTTTAAAATATTTGTTACATAATAACATGTTTAACATGTTTTTAACTCCAAACATCCCTTGCAGGATACGGTGACAGGAAGCCACTCCGTTTGCCAGAAGATTTGGAATTCACATATTCTGTCCACTTCTTTTCAGAGTTTCGTGGAGGCTTCTGAATTGAGCCGCGGGTCGCACTTGAGTGCGGCCAAGCATCGCTTCTGCAGTTTCTCCAAACCGATGGCAAGGTTTGTGCTTCATTTTGACGCAATCGTCAATGTCTTGAACAGAGCTGCGGCTGCCGGCGGGGCTTCATGGGCGGAGTCTTGGATGGCCAACATTGATGAGGCAGCGTTGTTCACTTTGGGAATGGCCACTGACCTGGCAAGCTCTTGCATCCAGTTGACGCGGTTTTTTGACCGTGATGACATGGACATCAGCCGCATCAATGAGGAGGTCTATTGCTTTGACCAGGAGCTGGAGGTCCGTGTTGCCAATCATGGGTCGCAGCGTGTGAAACTTGTTTTTATGTCAAACATGGTTTTCAAATTTCCCTGATGAGGCCATGTTTGTCCAAGGCAAAGTGTTTGAGATTGAAGGCTTCACCAAACATTGCTTTGAGCTCTTGAAGCGCGGCAACTTTACCTTCTATGTGAAGGGGGGTGCAAGATCACTCAGTGCCCTTAGGGCAGATGTGGCCAAGCGCAAGGCTTTGCGAACGATGCGGCGTTCCATAGACTTGATCAAGGCGGCCATCGCGGCTGAATTTCCAGATTTTGATGCAGTCATGGCTTTCCGAGTGTTTGACTTGAGCCCAGACTCGGGCAGCAGCACCGCAGAAGGGAAGGCCGACAGTATCGCGCGCCTGGCCAAAGTGTTCGCCTTGAACCCAGGAAAACTGAAGGCTGAGTTTGATCGTCTTTGGCCCATTGCTTTTGCCCAGCATAAGAATGCCGGATGCAACAATCGACAAGCCTGGCAGTTTGCCTTTAGGCGAGCCGTCTCCAAAACATCGCAAGCCTGGGACTTGGACAACTTGGAGGTTGTTCCTTGTCAACAAGATCACATCAGTTTTGAACTTGATTTCGTGCATGCCCAACAATGCCCAACAAAATCCAAAAGAAGTATAATAATGTTCACATAAACCCGGTAAAGTATGAGTTGAATGTGAGGTTCTTTCAGCGTTCTTGTCATGGACAGCTTCCACATCGGGCATGGAGCAAACTTTTCCAAAATTGAGAGGAACCATTTGCATCGACACAGCGGTTCTGCAGACACGTTTCGCAGGTCCGTGCTGGGTTTGACTTCTCAGGAAGGGGCTTCCTTCAAGACCGACGAAGTTTTAGTTGAGGCTGCCCGAGTTTTGCATTCGCAAAACAGATGCTATGTGGCCAAAAACAAAACATCAGGTCGCAAGACGCGTTTTGATGCAGGAAGCAAGAAGCCAATTTCTGCACTGCCCGAAAACACAGAGGCAGCCTTCCTTCGAAAACGAAAAGCCGATCTGAAGGGTCTGACCAGAGGGGGCCAAGCGTCCTCTCGTGGTCTGACCGGAGGGGGCCAAGCGTCCTCTCTTGGTCTGACCAGAGGGGGCCAAGGTGAAGAAGGCAGAGACCCAGTCAGAGGCTACAAGTTCGATGCTGCAATGAAAAAGGAGAAAAAAAAGTGCCTCCAGGAAGTGAAAAAAAGGCGTGTGGAAGCCTTTGAAGACAATTTTCTTCTGGATTCCGAGAAGCCTAGCCGCAAGGACATCCAGAAACAGAAGGCAGAAGAGGCCAAGAACGACAGAGAGCGAATCAAGAAGCAGGCCTATGTGGACAACATGTGCAAGTTGGCACAGGAGAAGAAACCGATGCACTTCTTCTATGTTTTGCTGCAAGGACGCACTGCTTGGATCGACGACGAAGCTTCGCCTGAAGAACGTCAAGCGGCTTTGCAGGCTGGTCTGACCGCCGTGACTTCTTCTTTGGATGAGGCCAACGTGGCCTTTGTGACCAATAGCTCTCCAGAAAAAACGTGCATTTTGGCACATGATGCTGCGAGGAGGGGCTGTAGTCGCCCGCGACTTCTTGACAGTGAAACGACATGTCTTTGTTTTGCAGTACAGGTCAGGAATCGAAATTCATCTGAAGTTGTTCATGAGTGATAATTTTAAAGCCAAGCACGTCCAGATCACTGCGTGCCTGCAACACCACATCCATGCAGAACCCACTTCCAAATGGGAGGAAATTGGCCAGAATCAGGCCAAAGTGGTTTTGTGTTTAGAAAATGAAAAACGCTCGGTCAGCAAACCAGGGGTGCGTGTGCACACAGCTGAAAGTTTTCTGAAAGTTTTTTGAGCGTTTGGCTACAATGACGCTCTTGACTGACAAGTCTGGGCGCTTAGGGTGATGCTGCTGCCGGGGATGATGACAGCAAGTCTCTTGAAAAAGTGCGTTAGCCAGTCTTCTTGCACCAATTCAATTGTGTGACTGACCGAGGGTCATGTTCAGTTATGACTGCATTGCTGTTTTTGTTCTGCTGTGTTAGACATAGTGCAAAAATACAGCATTGAGCATTGGAAATTGAAACACCAAAAAGTTCAGTGGAGTTCCCGCGAACATGCAAACTTAACATTTTACATGTTCCATTTTGGGCGACGTTAAGTGTAGACCAATTTTGGCCCTTACATACTCCCCTTACACATTGCCAGCCCGGGCCGGGGCCGCGTAAGCAGCGTTAACGTGAACGCATCCGTGTAAGGACAGTATGAAGTTCGTACTCCCCTTACGCATTGCCAGCCCGGGCCGGGTCCGCGTAAGAGGAGTAGGTTTTCGCGTAAGGACAGTATGAACGCTAGCGCCGCTAGCGTACATACTCCCCTTACGCATTTACATACTCCCCTTACGCATTCTCAGCCCGGGCCGGCTCCGCGTAAGGGGAGTATGAAGTTCGTACTCCCCTTACGCATTTACGCTGGTACAAACGCTACTTTCCAGAGACACTAGACCTTGGAGTAGTCAGAGAATACAATCCAACGCTCTTGCTTCCGGAGTCTGGCTCACAGGCACATACGTTGATTAGTCAGTGTCAGTTACTACTGTAACAGCAGCCAATCTCACTGATAGAAAAGACATAAGCAAGTCAGCATAAGTATCATTAGCAATTCATTGTGACATTTTCGGAAATGAACTCAGACTCGCCGCCTTAGACCATGTTGTCCAAGTTGGCAACTAGAAAAAAAAACATGTCTGATGGTCTGACCTCGGGCAGCAAGCAGTCTGATGGTCTGACCTCGGGCAGAAAGTCTGATGGCCTGACCTTGGGCAGCAAACCAAAAAAATCAGCAGAAATGAAAAAACATTTCGATCGCATTCTCAATTTGGCCGAAGAAAAGGCTGGTGAGCCCAGCGCAAGTCGACCTGGAAGAGGTAAACTTCGTGTGGGGAGCGACTGTGCAGGAATGGGATCCGATTTAGCGGCTCTTACTTTGTTTGGGTTTCGCGAGCAAATCGAAACTTCAATGTGGTCCGATAGTGATCCCGACAAGAGGAAACTATATCGCCATGTTTGCTCCCTGTTAGATCTCGACGTTTCTCCCGTGTGCAAAGATATGTCAAAGAGGAATGCCGCAACAGCCCCATCATGTGATGTCTATGTGGCTGGCTACCCCTGTCCAAGTTACAGTGTTCTTGGGAAAAAGAAGGGCGTGCAGGATCCACGAGGACAAATCGGTCTGTATGGCCTTGAATATATTTGCCATCACAAACCCAGTTGTGTGGTCTTGGAGAACGTCAAAGGACTCCTTCAAAAAAAACATCAGCAATTCCGACAGCTGATCAAGGATGTCTTGGAAAAATTGGGGTACACACTTCGCTTAAAACTTCATTCAACATTGGATTATGGAATTCCTCAGAGCCGCCAACGTGTCTACATTGTGGCCTTGCTGAAGGATGCCATTGTGACGAGATTTCACTGGCCGAAGAAAGTGGAGTTCAAAAAAAAATGGCTGAAGGAGTTTCTGGACACGCATCTCCGTGGTGAGCCTGGCCAGCGGTGCAACATAGAAAACTATGTGCGAAAGTATGGAGACAGGGTTCGCCAAGGACCATATGTATTGGATGTTGGCAGCAGCGAGGCGTTTCAGTCGGCCAAAAAATATGTTGTGCCTTGTTTGACTAGAAGCCGCCTCAAAGGCAAACAGACTGGTTTCTTTGTGCCCAAGTTGGACAGACGTTTGACTGTACGAGAGGCAGGGCGATTGCAAGGATGGCCTGAGCAAATGCTGAATTCTTTGCTCAAATCCTTTGACGAATCCACTGTTGGCGCGTCGCTGGGGGACGCCATGTCCATCAATGTTTTGGGAAAAATTTTGCTGGAGTGCATGGTTTCTTTGGGCCACGTGTCCCGGGAGGAAGCCGCAGCCCGAGATCATTGGGTAAACTCAGCCACTACCCGCAGCGCAGCAGATCGAGCATGGCAACTGTTTCGGCCAAGGAAATAAAATCGGATCCTCATTGAGCTGGCCAGGGTTGTGGTCTGACCCGACTCCTGCATTCGAAATCGCTCTGTACAAAGACCAAGTAGATACATTGCGAAGAAAAAAATGAATGCTGTGGAAATTTAGTTGCTGACGTAAGTATCTTGGATGAGTTTTTGTTGCAGCTAATTCAGCACCTTGCTAGTGTGGATGACATTTCTGTGCACAGATTTATGACCTTGTGCATGGTTATCTGTCTTGCAGCCAGTGGCACGTGATGGTTTTTGCAGGTCCATCATGCCACCAAAAGCAGCGAATAAAGCTCCATTGCCTGATGGCGTGCCTTCCAATTGGTCGGCGTGGCGGCTTTCTGGAGCCGAACAGGACCGATAGTCTGAGATCATGTTATTAAATTTTTAGTTTGAACAGGACCGATAGTCTGAAATCATGTTTTAAAATTTTTAGTTTTCAAAAGATCAAACGCAATAATGTCCCATCCAGCAAATTTCAGGCTAAAATCGATGAGGCTGTGAAGACTTTCGAAGAGCAGCTGGCGTCGGATGGATCAGAGAACGAGGTCGATCGGCAGGCACGGGATATGGCAACGAGTATGTTGCCGCCTTGAACATTGTGTGTTTGTATAAACATGGCGATGTTTGATCTGACAATGTGCAGGCGAAGATCAATGAGTACAGGGCTGAACAAACCCGAATCATGAAACAAGGCAAAGCGAAGGCATCAGCAGAAGCCAAAAAAAAGGCGAAAGATGGCGCCCAACCGAGAGATGACGCCCAGGCCCCGTCCTCGCCAACCGGCAACAATGCCGGCCAAGCCCCTGCTGGAGGTGCCATTGGTCTGCCCCCTGCTGGAGGTGCCGGTGGTCAGACCCCTGCTGGAGGTGCCGGTGGTCTGACCCCAATGGCACCGTTGTCCACCAGCAACGTGTCTGAAGTCAATCTAAGCTATTACCAATCAGTCCAAGAACACATGAGGAAAATTTTGAAGTGTTTGGGACCGGATTTTGCCAACAAAGATGCGCTGCAAATCGCACAAGGAAATCAACAAGGAGATGGCGGCATCCAAGAACCTTTCAACAAGGAAAGCGCCACGAGGGCTCTTGGGAACCAGAATTTGTACATTTGCGCTGGGAACTTGTTCTGGTTGGATTTTCTGAGATCCCCAAGCCCAGGAGTACCACTACAAAGGCATGGTGTATGCCAGCTAGGTGACTTCTTGTGGCCCAAGAACCAGTCCAAACCGATGTTCCTCCTCAAGTTGTTGGAGGTGGAAGCCCCAACAGATGTGCCAGAGAGACCATCAGCGCTGGGTATGCTTTCTCCGGAAGGCTATGCGCATGCTGCTCTGTATGCGGCTGCCAGAGACCTCCCAGAGCACAAAGAGGAATGGGAAATTGTGCTGAGGTCAGTCCCATTCTGCTTTGTGGCTGGCGCAAAAAACACTTGGATTCATTCATGGAATTGCCGCAACCAGCTCACACAGGAGTATGAATCTTTGAGCCGATCAGCTTTGCAGCAGGCCACCGAGATCAGCATGCTGAAGAAGCGCATGGAGTCCGATGTAGGACGAACTCTTCAACCAGCGGAGCTCGTCAATCAGTTGAAGCAATTTGGCCTCAAGAAAGCTTCTTCACAGGATGATCTCACCACAAATCTAGTGCAACTGGCAACCCAGGTGTATGAGAAGATGAAAGGCCCCGAGATGCTAGGTCCCATCCTAGCCATGGAAGAAAAATTTGGAACAAAGTCTTGCTTCAACTCCCTCAGCAAACTGCATCTCTTGGCAACCAAAGCTGAACCCAATCGGCGGGTTTGGGTGATGCAGGGAATCTATGACTGGCTCGTCCGCAGTTTGCTGACGAACGATGAGGTGACCAAGAACACTCTCAGTGGTGATCGCAACACCTGCGGTTTGATTCCGCTCCTGGAGTTGAAGATGCTTTGCCTGGAACATTGGCTCTCATCCATGATGGCCCGCGCCAACATCCTGGAGAAGGACCGGGCAGTGATCCGCCGAGTCTTGCAGGACCATGCTTCGTATCGGCAGGAGATGCTGGGCTCAGACGTCTCATGGCAAGGCAATCTCGCCCGCAGCTCTTTGGAGGCATTGCAGTTTCTTGAGGCCTGATGGATCTGCAGGTTTCCAAACACAACATGTGCCTTTCATTTCAATGCACATTTAGATGTTTGAAGATTTCAGCAAGCCATAGTACCAATGTTTTTTCACCATGTTGTTTGCAACTGCCCTGTCAGAAGCTGGTGTTCAACAAACAATTCGACAATCAGCTAAAGCAGCATGCCCGCGGGCACAAGAACGTCGAAGAAGTGGCCGAAAATGAGATCATCAAGGAGGAATGGTCCAAGGTCATTTCCATCCGAGAAAATGAAGTGGCAGAGCAGAAGGTGCGGGACAAGATGGAAGACCAGGAGGACGGAGACGCCCCGGCAGAGACCGCTCTCCATCAAATGCGTCGGGCAGCCAATGAGTTTGTGGAGAACAGCCAGGAGTATTGGAACAGTTTGGCGAACACAACTGTGAGGAGGTATGTTTCATGTATGGTGCTGCCAGCCACACAAGGGCAAATGCAGAGAGAGCTGACCAACTCTTGCCTCAAAGATGTCATTGTGCCGGAGGGCCAGAGGCTTGTTGAATGGACTCATTTTTTTTGGTTTATTTCAATGCATTTTTTTGCAACAACATTGGGAACCCTAGCCATAGACGTGCAATCGAAATGTAGGGATGCCTCTTGTCAGGTCGTGCTTGACTTGGTGTGACCTGGATTATATGGGAGAGAATATGGGCGTCAATTCGCAGATTGGCCTTCGGAGGCTGCAGCCCTTGGACGGCAACGGTGAAATCAAGAGCCTCATCCAAGCCACGATGCTGGCCCGTGGGGCCCAAGTGAAAAGCGACCAAGGGGAGATAACGGTCCCTGCTGCCGGAGAGATTGTCTGCTTCCACGCAGCCTCAGACAGACCAGGAGCAATCTCAGAGTTGCGCAAGATCTTTCGTCTTGCTGCAGCGACAAGAGGTGACACCATCGACTGTGAACAGAAAGACATCATGGTTGTCTTCCAGGAGGAATCTGCGCGCAGCCGAAAGAAACGCATCAAAGGATCAGAGGCCTACAGATGCGACAGCTACTTGCACTTGTTCAGCGGTTTGACCCTGATTCCTGGCTTAGTCCCAGAGAAAAGAAGGCTGCACTATGACGGATTCAACACAGGGAATGTCATGGGGTGGGTGACATGTCTCCAGCCGAATTCCTTGTGGGAAGCTACCCGGAAAGACAAGGAGAAGATTCTGGGCCCCAAGGCGTTGAAGCTCACGACCGCTGAGCAGATCAGTTGCTTGTTGGATTCGTCAGTTTTTATTTTTTTATTTATTTGCTCCTCAAACACAAATCCTCTAAATTATTGAAGCCAAGGCCTGAACAAGGAGCAGCAAGCGGCTGTGGCCAATGAGGCTCGGGTGGAGTCCGTCTTCAGCGCCGCGCGCCTCCCAACCAAGTTCCACACGGACTTGCTGCACAGCTTGTGCTGCAATGCTGTCCTTGACTTGTTCGCAGGGCAAGGAGAGATGGCCCAGGCGTGCTTGGACACACGCACCCCCATTGTGGCATTTTGCTGCACCGAAGCGCACGCGGAGGCGCTGGAAGAGAGATTGACCAAGTATGTGCTGACCAAATTTACGGAAAAGGGGCACACTTTGCATCGCGAGGATGCAAAAAATATGATGGTCGGCGCTGATGGTTTGACCTCGGTGGCTGCTGGAAGCTCCGATGGTCTGACCTCTGGGCACAATCCTGATCCGAAAGCAAAACCAAAGTCCAAAAAGAGAAAAAAGAACAAAGATGAAGAGTCTGAGGAAGAAGAATCAGAAGAAGAAGAATCAGATGACAAGAAAAAGAAGAAGAAAAAACAGACCAAAAAGAAGAACAAAAAGAAGAAATCAGATGATTCCGATGACTCTGAAGAGGAAGATGCTAATTGGTAAGGTTTAAAGACCCACGCATCAATCTCAGAGCCGCGTGTCATTTGGACACGTTTTGCTGGCCGAACCGAAAGTGCAAGATCCCAGAGAGGTGACAAAAATGCAAGCGTTCCGCAGTCTGTGCTTTGCAAAAAATGTGCAAATCGCATTACATGCAAAATATATAAATATGTTTGAAGCAACTTACTTCCATCTTTCATTTGTTTCCATTTTTTTTTTGGAAATGTTTCCAGTGGCAGTTTCATGTGGAGTCGTGATCACGGGTTTGGGGTCAGACCACCATGTTTAAGAATGTAATTTGGGGTCAAACCACCATGAAAGATTTGGGGTGAAACCATGATGTTGAAGAGGGGTAAGTCAGAGTCAAACCACCATTCTAGATTTGGGGTCAGACCACCAACTCTAGATATGGGGTCAAACAACCATTCAAGATGTTGCGAAGGGAGTTCGAGTGTTCTGCTGAGTGATTTTGTTTGTGCTCATGTCCGTGGATGTTTGCACTACTTTGTCCTTTGGTTCACAGCCCGCAGCCATTTTCTGACCGCGCTTCTCTGCCCCCGTGTTTGTGGCACGTCGCCCTGCTCTCTTCAATGGCGTCCTCCGCTGCCGGAAGTGAATGGTCCTTTGTGCACGCTCCTGATGGTACGCTGGTCGTGCTGCCAGGCGTGGGCCCTATGATGGATGTTGAGTCTGATGCCGGCGGTGCGACAACGGTCCCAGCTTTGACTGACGGATCGGATGGTCTGACCTCGGGTCCTGGGCTCGGTGGTCTGACCCCGGGTTCAACTCTTGAAATGGTGGTGACGGTTTTGGACCTGCCGCTGGAGAATGCCCAGGTGACTTTCCGCATCACAGCCAGTGAGGTCCCCACCATCGACACCTTGAAGGGCATCATCCAGTGGTACATTGAGAGGGGCTGCCAGGAGGTGGGCTTGCAGCCATTCCCCCACCGCTTGCCCAGGTCCCACTGGGCGCTGCATTCAGGCAGGCGTGCGACCCCCTGGAACATGCCCTGTTCTTACCTGAGAACAGAGGACATGCCGCTCCGCTTTTCGTGGCATGAGTGGAGCGAGAGCTATCGCCTTCACAGCCAGGGGGCGCATGTCTTGGTCTGACCGGTGGTCTGACCCTGGCAGGGGGTTATGGTCTGACCTGACTACCCAACAGTCCAGGATGACTCTGGCAGGGGGCTATGGTTTGACCTGGCTACCCACTCAGCCCAGGATATTAATTCAAGTTACAGGGTGGGCAGGCTAAAGGTCTGACCTGGCTTTTTGCCGCCATCCCGCCCAACGTCCTTAGCCTTCACAGTCGCAGATGCAGCTGCGTTTGACAGGCTGCGAGCCTTTCACGTTTTCAGTTGCTAGGCTAGGGATCTTCCACCTCACAGCGCTGTGATCGATGTGCAGCAAAATGTTGCAATAGTGCAGCGGTGGCAGGGTTGACCTGGTATATTTGCAATCCACCATGTTGTGTTTTGGGGACATGAAACAAATTTGATTTGGTTATATTTGGCCATACCCATTTGGATTCAATGTCTATGTTATGTCAACAACACTTGTAGGAATTGATATATTATTAATTGACTATCAATTTTGTTTTAAATTATTCCTGGGGGCATGGTACCACAAACCTGTGCAAGGGGCCCGGAGACCACAAACTTGCATAGCAGGGGGACCACACCACTGTACCAGGGAAGCAGGGGCTAACACCACAAACTTGTGAGGGGCCCATAAGAACCAGCAAACTCACAAGGGGTCCCAGCCAGCAAACTGCTTCTTTTTCATCATACTGCAAACGCTATGGTCTGACCTGGCGAAATTGGAATTAAAAGGCATTGACTCCATGACCTTCACTGACCAGGCATGCTCTTGTCATGTTGTTTTTGCTTCCGCTGGTGCTTCCGGAAAGCCTCAGGTGTTGCATGACAAAACCAATACAAACAATGAACAAATCAGATTTGACATAGTTAAGTTAGAAAGTCACATATGTGTCAACAACATATGGTTTATTATTAAGCATCTTTAACATGAAATGAAAAAAATGATAAATTCGACAGTCATGTCACATTGCGGCTGCAATATTCATGTTGTTTTTTTGGGCCATCCTCCTGCACACGCCTTTGAGATCTCGCTGTTGCCATGGGACGCCTGGATGTGGACGAGCTGGCCGGGACATTCCAGGGTTTTCGTGCTCTCCTGCGATAATGGCTGTGAGGTCAGACCATCACGTGAGGTCAGACCATCACATTGCTTAAATGGGCTAGGAGCGGAACCATATTCAAGAGCATCCTTCACTTCGCTATCATCAGCGTGAAAATAATGTTTCCGAAGTACTCGAGCATCGGACCTTTGTTGGATCTCCATGATGACCTCTTCCGATGGTCTTGTCCTAGTAGAGGATGGGTTGAACAGTAGGAGGTGCGCGCTTGTGTGTCTGCTTGCCCCGTGCACTGTGACACGGCTCCCTTGAAATCTCTTTCCTGGATTCCATCGACGATTCTTTGTCAATGCAAACATCACCTCTCTGATTTTTGTCATCGCCGCATTGATGGATTGTCTAGCCAGGTTAGGCCTGCATCCCTTTTTTTTGCTTTGGGAAGGGAAAACATAATCTTCTGTGCTTTCCAAAATGAAGGCCTTTTTCTGCATTGGTTTCATATTGAAAGTTTCAGGGTGGAAGGCGCGGTAGCTTTCCAGAACAGGCAAGCATTCCCATTCCAGGCCCTTTTCTTGCATTCTTTTCACTCCCAATACAGCGTCGCTGGACAACCTGGCTACCAAGCGCTCCTTCCCCAGCTTTCCGTTTCCACGCAAGTGGCGATCTTCCACACGTTGTTGGTAAAGTATATGAGGAGCATCGTGTTCATCGCCTCCAGTCAGTTGCGCATCTGTTCCACGAAGTAGCAGGGTTTCGCTGATGCGCCGGGATGTCACCAAGCACAGCCATAAAGCGGCACAGTAGACTGGCCCAGTAAAAAACAAGCAGCCGCAAAAAACAATTCTAGCTGCTCTTTGGGGATGAACACGTGTTGCTTACTTGTTTTGCTGGTTTTTTTCCTTTGTTCCAGGCAGGTTGGGTCAGACCACGGTTTGCCGGTTTTTCCTTCTCAACAGGTTGGGTCAGACCATGGTTTGCCGGTTTTTCCTTCTGAGCAGGTTGGGTCAGACCACATTTTGCTGCAGCAGCAGGCCGTTTCATCCCCATTGCAAGCGGCAATACAGGAAAAGGTAGATATTTTGAGCCACTAGCAACCCAGGGGCACGAACTTACCAATCCAAAGTTTCAACTTACCAATGGGCCGCGTGCAACTTACCGAGGGGGGCGTCGGTAAGTTGGAAGCATCTGGGCATTGGAAACCATACCTTCAATAGACATGATGGCTGGTGGTCTGACCCCACGTGTCAATTTTAGTGCAAAACCCATACAAAATTGGTGAGAAACACAGATTTTTCAGTGCAAAACCCTTACAAAACTTGTGAATAACACAAATTTCCTGGTGGAAAACCGGCCCCCTAATCAAGCCAAGCCTCCAAAAGTATGATCCTTGTTGGTGCCTGGAACTGAGAACTGGTGCCTGGAACTGAGAACTGATTCTGAAACATTCTGATTCAGAAGCATTCCTCGGCACGCACCAACCCATGTTGATATCCAAATTTGAGATCCAAATTCCAGCAGTGTGCAACACCTGGCGAATGCTCAGCAGTTGCACACTGCTAGAATTTGAACACCAGTCCAGACCAAGGCGCCAATGCCACATTCGTATGGGTGCAGTGGGTCCTGGCAGAATCTCTGCCAGAAGCCACTGGGCCCATGGCTCACATCGAAATCCACCACCAGATTCATCCCAAACCTTGGTATGAATCCATTGGCTCCTTCAGGGACCCTTGCAGGAGCCAGTGGGTTCAGACCAAGGCTAAAACCCATGTTTTCGCCCATGCGACATTGGTATGCATCCATTGGTTCCTGCACCTCCATACCAATGTCGCATTAGCGAAAACCCAAGGCCCAGGCTGGAACCCTGTGTTTTCGCCAATGCGACATTCGTATGGATCCATTGGCTCCAGCGTCTCCTCCTGTGAAATCCAGGTAAATTTCAACAACATAGTTGTTGAAACTCATCTGGATCTGCTGGCTAGATCAGCAAGTCCACAAGTCCTGAGTTGGGCAAGTGCTAGATCCAGTGCAGTCTAACACCAAAAGATGATTTGGGAACAGTTTCACTGCAACTAGCGGTGGTATTTTTTTCCAAAGCAAGAGTGCGGTCAAGCCACAGTTGAATTTCTAATTAAACTACAAACCACTAGCTAATCGGTCTGAGTCTGTACAATATCATGCTAACTAAACAGCATCTTTCACTGTTGTTTTTCATTAGAAGCTGGGGTCAGACCACCAGCGACCTCCTGGGCTTCGAGCCATCTCTCACCTTTCTTGCGGATCAGCACTTTCTTGAGCTGAATAGCCAGACCACAAGTCTCCCAATTGTGCTTGACCAACGTCAGATAGTATTTGACGAGTCTCTCTGGCCGCCAAGAGGTGATTAAAGATTTCTGAATATGGAACCAGGAATCCTTGGGATTTTTCTTCGCTTTTATGATTGGCCGAGGCACAAGAAATTGTAGCCTTTTAGTTGTTTTTCCGGGAGGCGCGGGCATGGTTCCGTATTGCTGGGCTTGAAGCTGAAAAAACTGCTTGAATGCCCCGACCCAAAACCAATGGTAAAATTTAGGTACAAACTGGTGTTTCAGAAACCAAATGCACTAACATAGTTCCTTGTTGTTTAGTTAAGGGGGTCTTACAACCTTCAATAGAACCCCTCCCTCCAAAACAAAAGATAATATAGCACGCATACCATCGCACAATCCAGCCAAACCCGTTGGAAGAAATGTTGCATAGGGAAACACGTCAAAACACATCTGTTTTTTTTTGAGTCCGTAAGTGGCAGGCATCTCGGCATTCCAGTGTTTGGTGGTGTGGGTGGTGGCCCTTCTTCTGTCTACTTGTAATGCACATAGAACATGATGCACGGCGGTCTGACCCCATGTGTCAACCATGATGAAGGTTCCCCTAATAATTTCCCTTTTACTACCAGTCTGCCACAGGGGGACATGATTGATGTCCAAGGAACTAAGTCTCCGCAGATTGCACGCGGCTCCGCAATGAATGGCTCCGCTCGTCAACGTCCCCTCCAACACTGGCACAAGAGTGACGAGATCTCTCATGCCAGTGTTGGAGGGAACGTTACGTTCAACCATAGCCAGTGTTGACTCCAAGGCGCTCCTACTGTCGATTTCGAATGCAGGAGTCGGGTCAGACCACAACCCTGGCCAGCAAGTGTTCCCTGCAGCGTGTTGGAGGGAACGGCACGTCCAACCATAGGGTGACCCATCCTATGGTTGAACGTGCCGTTCCCTCCACACTGGCAGCAAGTAGTTCCCTGCAGCAGTGGCAGGCGTCTCGGTCGACTGAGACGCCTGCCACTGCTGGAGGGAACAGCATCCGTTCAAATTCCATCATGGGTGAAGTTGCTATGGACAAGACCTTGCAAAGCGAATCGCTCGACGAGATTTTGCGGAGCAGCTGCACCCATGCTGAGATTTCAATGAAACGGCGGCAGCCACTGCAGGCGGAACCGTTGTCTCAACAGTTCCACCTGCAGTGGCAGCCACAGGGCCTGAGTTGTGCAGGGGAGGGGATTTTGGAGACCATCAACATGCATTATTATCGATTCCCCCGTGTTAACCAAGAGGGATTTGAAGGCCCACCATCCTTCACCTCCAGAGTTTTGATTGCAAGCTGAGTTTCATCATCAGAAACCGGAGCGCCAACTGTAGAATGTAGACACCAGCAGGCACAAGAAACTTCTTGTGCCTGCTGGTGCCCACAGGTCCCAGGTGTCCTGCAGGGCGAAACCGGGGAAGGGTAATGATCTAAACATTGTGGCGGCAGTGGGAACAAGGGCATCAAAACGAATTGATGAAATCCATCAAAATAGTGTGGTTAAGAAACGCTTCATCAAGTTATCCTGGGGCATACGACTCTTGATCAAAAATCAATGGTGTTTACATATGTTCTCTGTGGTTCCCTTGCCCGATGATGAGGTTGGCACAAGTAAAACATTGAGGGCGTCCCCATCTAGGGTAGATCCATTAAAAGATACACCGGGTTCAAAAACTAGACACTATTCAACAGTGATGCTGGCCAGGAAAATGTTTCAAAAACAATGGAACAATTGGCTAAATACTAGCACTTCAGAAACAATATCCAGTGAAATTTCGGTGAAGCAGTGGTTAAAGAGTTCAGACCACCTTCATCTTGGGTAATATCATCCAAGATAAATCGTACAAAGATAGATCTAGCTCCAACAAAGGGATGCATATATACTCAACACCCAGTTGGTGATTTTTTGGATCGCCCTGCCCCCCTCCCCAGTTACATTTCTGACTGACAGAAGGTAATGGGATTAAACACTGCAATTTCTTCACAGAGGGGTCGGAAGGTCAGACCACCTTCCATTGGTTTGTTTGAATTTGTCTTCCTTCCAGGCTGGCTGCCAAACAAAAAATGGTGAAATTGGCAGCTCTCCCTGGTTTCATTGCTTTGATCGCTTAGCATGTCGGCACCTGTCAAAAAAACTCCAGCATTCCAGGTAGTGAGGTCAAACCACCTCCTCTTCAAAAAATCAAAAATAAACATTGTTTGATGGTTTAGCCTGTTGAAAAAATAAAACAATCCAGTCAGTGAAAGGGGTCAGACCACCTCCCTGCTGGCCATGCCAAAATTCTACAGTTTGGTTCCACAGCGCTGCCACTGGTGGCAACAAAATAATAAACAATCCAAAATAAAATGATCCAGTCAGTGAACAGGGTGAGACACTTCCCCTGCTGCCCAATCCATGCCAAAAAATTGAAACATCGTGTTTTACATGGTTTGATTGTTTGATTTGTTGAAAAAAAATTAGTCAGCGAGAGGGGTCGCCTCCCCTGCTGGCCATGCTGCAGAGAATTCTACAGCTTGGTTCCACAGCGCTGCCACTTGTGGCAACAAAAAAACAATCGAAAAGAACTGAGAGGGGTCAGACCACCTCCCCTGTTCCATGCCAAAAATGTTTGAAATGTTGTGTTTGACATGGTTTATGGTTTGATGGTTTCATGCCATGCCATGTTGAAAATTATAAGGTTGCATTACCCCAAGGTTACATTACATTATGTTATCATGTTACCCCTGGTCACATCCAGCCCAGTCCCAACCATCCCTTCCCAATTCCCTTCCTACTTTTTCCTTGCCCTACCGCACCAATTTGGAAATTTTGCCGAAATTGGTTTTGAGCCATCTAGTTACCAATCCCATCTTACCCATTTTTTTTCCCAGCCCCAGTGTGGGTAACTTTGCCCACACTGGTCTTGAGCCAACTACATTACATCCCTTCCTCCCCTTTTTTTTTTGAAAGCTGGGAAGTCAAAGTCTTGAGCCATTTTGAGCCAACGTGTTCTTGAGCCAAATGTGTTTTGCAATCATGGGTTGGCAGATACATCGGGATGGCTGCTGCTCTGGCCGTGGGATCCAAAGTTAGATAACTTCAGGATCGGAGAACACACGTTTTCCGAAGGTGCAGGTGGCCTAAAACCAAAAACGGTCTATCGGTCTACATTTAACATCGGCAAGCCTTGGACGCCGTTGACGCCGCCGCCTTGGTCGCTGTTGACGCTGCGGCGGCTTTGCGTGGCAGGCGCAGCACTTGGAGACTCTCATTGTAGTCGCTGGCCGCCTTCGATGCCATTGACGCCGCGGCGGCTTTGCGTGGCAGGCGCGGCACTTGGTGACTCTCACTGTAGTCTTTGGTCGCCTTGGACGCCGTTGACGCCGCGGCGGCTTTGCGTGGCAGGCGCGGCGCTTGGTGACTCTCACTGTAGTCTCTCGTCGCCTTGGACGCCGTTGACGCCGCGGCGGCACTTGGTGACTCTCACTGTAGTCTCTCGTCGCCTTGGACGCCGTGACGCCGCGGCGGCTTTGCGTGGCAGGCGCGGCACTTGGTGACTCTCACTGGTCGTGCTGGAACGTGTTTGTGCGAGTTTTGTAGTATACGGTAGTACTGGAACGTGTTTGTGCAAGTTTTGTAGTATACAGTCAGTAGTACTGCAACGTGTTTGTGCAAGTTTTGTAGTATACAGTCAGTAGTACTGCAACGTGTTTGTGCAAGTTTTATAAGTTTTGTAGTATACGGTAGTACTGGAGCGACTTTGTGCGAGTTGTGTAGTTTACGGTAGTACTGGGAGCGGCTTTGTGCGAGCTTTGTACTTTGTGGATGGTTTTGGCTTAGACTACTTGTAAGCACTTGCAAGTACTGTTACAACGAGGTTATAAGCTATTGTAACATCCCTAAGCCAGCTAAGTTTTTAAGTTTTCTTAGGGCACATACAAGTTACTTATAGGAGTTGGTCACTTGTATGTTTTATAACTATTTTTTTTAATTTTTCGAAACAATATAGTTGTGGAACTTATAACTAACTTAGCAAACTTAACTTTTTTGCATGTTCAAAACTTAGTCATTTTTTCCTCCTTTTTTTGATATTTTTGATTATTTTGTTAACAGGATGTTTTTGGATTTTTTGGAATGCATGTGAAAAAAATCTGTTGGAAAGCTATTTCTTGGCAAAGAATTGCTTTGAAACACTGCGGCTCATTGGACCACATCTGGATGATCCCCTTGAGGCTGCGGCTATGACCACATCTAGCTCTTCGTCTTACAAAATCTTGAAGCCAATGAAGAGTATGGAGGATCAGGCCAAAAATGATGACCAGCACGGCAATGATGGAAAGAAGTTCCAGATGGGCCACAAGGGCAGCAGGAAGAAGAACAAGAACGGCAAGTAGGCTGTCGGCTGGTTTTCCAAAATTATGGTTTTGATTTCAAACAAGCGGTGCCTGAAAAAAACTGCAATTCAAAACTCATCCATGGAATAGTGAAAAATGCAAACGTTTACCCAAAGGAAGGTTGAGAAACAGGGAAAATGTAGAATGTATAGAAATGTATCGGAATGTATCGGAATGTATCGGAAAAAAACGGAGTTATACATGTATAACTCGAAAAAATGGAGTTATACATGTATAGCTCGAAAAAAACGGAATTATACATGTATAACCCGAAAAAAATGGGTTATACATTTATAACTCGAAAAAAATGGAGTTATACATTCCTATACATTCCTATACATTCCTATACATTTCATCTTTTTTGCAGGTTTTGGGGCAAAGGTTTTTGAAAGTCCATAGTCTGTTTGGCGTTTGTTTGACCCAAAAAATGCGGCCCCATGGGCCGCGATTGTTGAAATCAAAAAGTTCACACATGTTATAATCTGGGATTCAAATTTTGGCAGGTGCGGCACAATGGGCCGCAGTGATTCAAATCGAAGGGGATGCACGTCCCACAAAACCACACTTTTTTTTGGGCACGCCAAGCAGACTGAAAAGTGTCCACAGGTCACACTGCTGCTGATGTTGTCAAATCATGGCCTGGTTTTACCACAACCGCAGCGGCTCATTGAGCCGCTTTTATACAAATAACTGTTCTTAAAGATTGCCCTGCAGCATCATCAAATTCCTCTCTGGTGCGGTTTATGGAACCGCACACTAGCTAATTCAAGGCTTTTTTGGAGAAACACGAAATGTTTTGTTTTCGACACTGTTTCAAAAATAAGCTCAAAACATAATACTTCCTGAAGCAACTAGGGAACTTAGCATTAAATTAAAAAATCATCGGTTGCTAAGTTATCCAAGTTAACTTATAAGTAGTGCAAGTGCTTAAAGTGCTACAATTTACTTATAACTTTCCTAAGCCAAAACCATCCACTAAGTAGTATACCGTAGTACTAAAGCGACTTTGTGCGGGTTTTGTCGTATACGGTAGTACTGGGAACATGTTTGTGCAAGCTTTGTAGTATACGGTAGTACTGCAGCGACTTTGCGCGAGCTTTGTAGCATACGGTAGTACTGGAACGTGTTTGTTGAAGTTTGTAATATACGGTAGTACTGGAACGTGTTTGTGCAAGTTTTGTTGTGTACGGTAGTACTCCAACGTGTTTGTACAAGTTTTGTAGTATACGGTAGTACTGCATCGTGTTTGTGCGAGCTTGTAGTATATACGGTAGTACTGGAAGGTGTTTGTGCAAGTTTTGTAGTATACGGTAGTACTGGAAGGTGTTTGTGCGAGTTTTGTTGTATACGGTAGTACTGGGAGCGACTTTGTGCGAGCTTTGTAGTATACGGTAGTACTGCAGCGACTTTGTGAACTTTGTAGTATACGGTAGTACTGAAACGACTTTGTGCGGGTTTTGTAGTATACGGTAGTACTATGGTAGTACTGGAAGGTGTTTGTACAAGTTTTGTAGTATACGGTAGTACTGCAACGTGTTTGTGCGGGTTTTGTAGTATACGGTAGTACTGCAACGTGTTTGTGCGGATTTTGTAGTATACGGTAGCACTGGGAGCGATTTTGTGCAAGCTTTGTAGTGCAAGCAGTACTGGGAAGTAATTTATGCGTGCATTGTATAGTGCAATGAAATACTGGGAAGTATTTTGTGCCAGCTTTGTAGTACACAGAAGTGCTGGGAAGTAGTTTGTGCGGAGTAGTACTGGTTTCCGACTGGTTTCCGAGTGGTTTCCAACTGGTTTCCGACTGGTTTTGGTTTCCGACTGGTTTCCGAAAGGTTTCCGACAGGTTTGGTTTCCGCGTGGTTTCCGACTGGTTTCAGACTGGTTCAGAGTGGTTTCCGACTGGTTTCCGACCGGTTTCGGACTGTTCGTACAAGTTTTGTGAAATACGGTATACTGGAGCGACTTTGTGCAAGTTTTGTAGTATACGGTAGTAATGTTTGTGCAAATTTTTGTAGTATACGGTAGTACTGCAACGTGTTTGTGCGAATTTTGTAGTATACGGTAGCACTGGAAGGTCGTGTTTGTGCGAATTTCTTAGTATATATGGTAGTACTGGGAGCGACTTGGTGCGAGCTTTGTAGTATACGGCAGTACTGAAGCGACTGTGTGCGGGTTTTGTAGTATACGGTAGTACTGGGAACGTAATTGCGCAACCTTTGTAGTACAAAGTAGTACTGGGAAGTAGTTTGTGCGAGCTTTGTAGTGCAATGTAGTTCTGGGAAATAGTTTCTGCGAGCTTTGTAGTGCACAGTAGCACTGGGAAGTAGTTTGCGAGGAGTAGTACTGGTTTCCGACTGGTTTCCGACTGGTTTTCGACTGGTTTCCGACTGGTTTCCATGCAACTGGTTTTCGACTGGTTTCCGTCTGGTTTCCGAGAGGTTTCCGACTGGTTGCAACTGGTTTCCGACTGGTTTCCGACGGGTTTCCGACTGGTTTCCGACTGGTTTCCGACACGTTTCCGACAGGTTTTCGACTGGTTTCCGACTGGTTTCCCTGAGGCTCGAAAAAGAGTAATTTTACACACCGTTCATTTTACGTAAATTTTGGTGATTTACAGTAAACATTTACGTAAATACTTTGTTGCAATGTAAATTTAGGTTGCATTTATATAAATCTATTTAGGGGTTTTCTAGCAGAGATGGCAACAACAGTATACAGCTGACGACTCCTGACGACTCTGACGACCTCGATCGCTGATGACTCCTGCCTGACGACCCCTAGGGCCCCTGACGACTCCTGACGACTCCTGACGACCCCTGACGACCCCTGACAACCCCTGACGACCCCTGACGACCCCTGACGACCCCTGACGACCCCTGACGGCCCCTGACCGACTGCCACAGGAGATCTTTGAACGTATTGGTTTGTAGGGTGGATGGGCGGGAAATTTCAACAATTTACCCCACATATTCTGTTGAGCGTATTGCTTTGTGAAGTCGAAGGGGTTAAATCATGTTAAATCTATAACAATGACTCATATGCTAAACCTATTGCTTTGTAGGGTCGAGGGAGATAACTTTCAAAAATGGTTCAAGATGCCAATGTTCTTCACATGTTCAACATATTGGCTTGCTGTAGGAGAAGGAATTAACGAATATAAGAATGATTACATTTCATTTTGTTCATATATTCAACGTAATAAAATTTCCAGGGGAAGGAAAAGACACCTTAAACATGGTTTATGATGCCAAGTTGTTTTATATGTTGAACGTAGTGTTTTGGTAGGGGACAGCGGGGGAAAAAACATAACAATGACTCAAGATTCCAAATTGGTTGATATGTTGAGCGTAGCGGTTTAAAAGGGATGGGGGGAGATGGAGGGAGTACATTCAAACTTCAAAACAACGACTCAGCAACTTTGTTCATATATTACAGGTACTGCTTTGTATTTTGTGGAGTCGACGAGAAGTTATAAATTGCAAAAATAACCCCACATGTCAATTTTCTGCACTTGTTCAACCGTTTGCTTTGTAGGGTCGAGGGGGCTAAATTTTAAGAATAACTCGACGTGTCAATTTTCACCGCAAAAAAAAACTCGATGTGTCAACTTTCACCGTTTTTTTTAACGTATTGCTTTGTAGGGTCGAGGGACTGTAAATTTAAAAAATGACTCAAGATGCCTTTCTTTCCATGTGTTCAACGTATTGTCTTGTTGCAGGGGAAGGCAAGGAACATTTTGACATAAGTAAAGATGCCATGCTGGTTCATACACTAAACATAGCGTTTCGTAGGGGACAGGGCAGGTAAATCCAAAAGAATGAATCAACATGTCAACGTGATCCATATGTTGAATGTATTGCTGTGTATGGTCCAGTGGGCGTAGATTCCAAACATGACTCGAAGTTCCAATTTTGTTCGTTCAAAGTCTTGCTTTGTTGTAGGGGTAGGTAAAGACATTTCAAACATGACTCAGGATGCCAAGTCGGTTCATATGTCAAACAAAATGTTTTGTAGGGGGCCGGAAGATAAATCTATAGCAATGACTCAACATGTCAACTTTCTTCATATGTTGAATCAACCGTATGGTTTTGAAGGTTCGAGGGGGGGGGTAATTTTCAAAATGACATCACGTGGCAACTTTCCGCATGCAATGAACGTATTGTTTTGTAGGGTCGAGGGGGTAAATTCGCAACAACGACAACTTTCTTCCAACGTTGAACATATTGCTTTGTAGGACTGTAAACGGGAATAAAATGAATTGGTAAATTGAGAAATGACTCAAGCTGAGAATTGCCCCCATGTGTTCAAGATATTGTTTTTGTGGGGGAGGGCGGATGACAAAAGATGACTTAACGTTTCAACTTTGTTCCTATCTTCAAGGTTCTGACTTGCGTGGAAAAGGACATGTTAAACACGTCTCAAGATGCCAAACAGGTTTGTTTGTTGAACGACTTTGAACGTATATTTTTGTAGGGCACAGGGGAGTAGATCTTTAACAATGACTCAACATGCCAAGTCTGTTCATTTGTTGAAGGGGGTGCTAGCTAGGTAGGGTCGAGGAGATATAGATTTTTAAAATGACTCCGCATGGCAACTTTCTTCATACCTTAAACCATTTGTCCGGCAGGGTCGAAGGGACGGAAATCCCAAGCATCACTCGACATGCGAAATCTCTCCATATGTTCAACGTGTTGTTTTGCAGGGTCGATGGGCTGTAAATTTCAAAAATGACTCAAGATTTTTTTCCATGTGTTCAATGTATGGTTTTGTTGTAGGGGAAGGCAATGAACATTTTAACATAAGCCAAGATGCCATGCTGATTCATACGTTAAACATATGTTTTGTAGGGGACAGGGCAGGTAAATCCAATAGAATGAATCAACATGTCAACTTGATCCATATGTTGTATTGATTTGTAGGGTCAAGGTGTTGGACAAATTCCAAAATGTTCAACTATTTTCTTTGTAGGGTCGAGAAGGGTAAATTTGAAAACTGACACGACGTGTAAGCTTTCTCGGTATGCAAAAGGTTTTATTTTGTAGGGTCAGTCGAGGGGTTGTAAATTGCAAAATGACTCAAGGTGCAATTTTTCTTCATGTGTTCAATGTATGAATTGGAAAGGGAGGGGGGTGAAATGTTTCAAGACAAATCAACATTTCAACTTTGTTCATACGTATATTCACCGTATTGATTTTTGAGGAATAAAGAATACTTTTTGAACATGACTCAGGATGCCACGTTGGTTCATATGTTGAACGTAGTGCTTTCAAGAGGACAGTGACGAAAGCTACAAAATGACTCAATATGCCAATTTTTTTTACATGTTTAACGTACTGCTGTGTAGGGTCGGGGGGTCGTAACTTTCAAAAATGACTCAAGATGAATTGTCTTAATTTGTTCAACGCATTGTTTTGTTGAAGGGGAAGGAAATGACATTTGAATCATGACTCGAGATGCCAAGTTAGCTCTAATGAGTTGAACGGACGTAGTGTTTTGTAGGGGATGGGCGGGCAAGTTTGTAGCAATGACCGGACTCAACATGTCAACTTCATGGTAAGGTCAGGGGGGGAATAAATTTCAAAACTGGCTCAAGATCTCAATTTGTTTCATGTGTTCAACATTCATATTGTTTTGTGGCGGGGGGAGGCATAGAAAAAATGAACTGACTTAACCCTTCATCTGTGTTCATAGTCAACGTGTGGCTTTGCAAGGGAGGAAACGATATTTTAAACGCAACTCAAGATGCTACGTTGGTTCATATGTTCAGCTACGTTCAACGTAGTGTTTTGATGAGGTAAACCGATGAGAAGAACTCAGCCAGTCAACTTTTTCCATAAGTTCAACATATTATCTGGTAGGGTCGATGGGTGGTACAGGCAAAAGAGAAAGTCACGCCTAAGTCATGCCTACGGGGCTTCCCCCATTGTCACCGCCGTTTCCAAAAGTCACGCCTAAGTCATGCCTAAAAGGCTTTCCTGCTTGTCACCGCAATCATTCCGGCACTCATTCAATTGATGTGGTTTCAAACTGTTCTTGTGGCCAATGGTTTCGATTGAGTTGTTGAACAATGGAATTCCACATTCGCTAAGAAAAATCTCGCATGTTCCCTTGTCATAAGGACCACACCCAGCATTGCAGCACTTATTCAATTGATGTGGTTTCAAAATGATCTTGCAGCCATTCCTGTTGTTTTAGTTGGAGTAGCATCCTTCATTCCAACCAGGCAGCAGCACAGCAGCAGGAGGCAGCAGCAGGCAAACAGCAGGCAGGCACCAGAGGCAATCAGGTTCCTGGCAGTAGTAGGAGAAGAAACGACGTCAAAACGACGTACAAACGACGTATGAAACGACGTTGGAACCAGACCCTAGCCACTCCCGGCCCAGAATGGGCTGCACCTATCCCTGCTGCACCCGCAGAGCTTTCCAGCCGGAAGATAAACCCATGGGCGAAGGAAAAGGCAAGCACCAAACCAGCTCGACACGACAGGAGTTCCCAATGGCACCGCTGGATCCAAACAACAACAATGCAAATCCCCTAAGTAGGCGTTGATAGCAAAACACATAGGCACCGCAACAAAACTCAAGAAAAGTGCGCCAAAAACGCCAGAGGTCGCTTGTGTTTAGGGGGTAGGCACGACTTCTTACGTTAACTTGTCCGCAGCTAATTCTGGCATTCTGCAGCCCGTGGGCACGACATGTCTGTTCCCTGTAAATCACAAAATTGACTCAAAATGCCAATTTTCTTCGTCTGTTCAGCGTATTGTTTTGTAGGATAGGGTACGGGGGCTGAAATATGTGAAAATAAATCAACACTTTTGACTTTGTTCATAAATTCAACGTGTTGTTTTGTGAGGAAGGAAAAGACATGTTCAACACGATTCAAGATGCCCAGTTCGTTTACATGTTGAATGCCTTGTAGGGGATGTGATTGAAAATCTATATAACACTAAGTAAATGTGTCAACTGTTCATATAATATATGTTGAACCTATTGCTTTGCAGGGCTGATGGAAGGTAAGTTTATTCCCCTCTCTTACGCGCTATATGTTCTGACATAGTTTACGACAGACATACCATCTGGAAGTATTTGCCATAAGTCGAAAGCCCATTCTTTGGTGTGTTCGAGGTATTGTTTTTCAGGGGAAGGAGAGGAGTTCAAAATAAAGATGACGTGACATTCCTACTTTGTTCATATATTCAATGTATTGGTTCAAAGGTAGGGAAAGGACCTGTTAAACATGGCTCGAGATGGCTTGTTCATGCTGAACGATGTTGAACGTTGTGTTTTGTAGGGGCCAGAATGTATATATTGCTTGGTTGGGTCCAGGGGGGATAAATTTCAAAAAAAGACTCCACATGTCAACTTTCTTCATACGTTGAACGTATTGCATTGTAGGGTCGACGAGTTGCAAATTTCAATCATGACTCAAGATGCCAACTTTCTTCATCTGTTCAACGTATTGTCTTGTTGTAGGGGAAGGAAAAGACATTTCAAACATGACTCAAGATGCCAAGTTGGTTCATATGTTGAACATAGTGTTTTGTGTGGAGAAGGGACTAAATCTATAATAATGACTAGCAGAATGACTCGACAGGTCAACTTGCTTCATATGTTGAACGTGTTGTGTTGTAAGGCCGAGGGAGGCAAATAAAACATGGCTCAAGATAAATCAAAATGACAAGTTTGGGGTTGGTCGGACATGGTCGGAGTAAAACGACACAAATGAAATCTGGAGTTAGTTTCTAAACTCCTGTTCGGAACCCTGCGGCGTCTTCGGGCGTCTTCGGGCGTCTTCGGCGTCTTCGGGCGTCTTCGGCGTCTTCGGGCGTCTTCGGCGTCTTCAGGCGTCTTCGGACGTCTTCGGCGTCTTCGGCGTCTTCGAGCGTCTTCGGCGTCTTCGGCGTCTTCGGGCGTCTTCAGCGTCTTCGGGCGTCTTTGGCGTCTTCGGCGTCTTCGGGCGTCTTCGGCGTCTTCGGGCGTCTGCGGGCGTTTGCGGCGTCTTCGGCGTCTTCGGCCCGAAGTTGGGGCACTTCTACTGCCATCAATGTTTTCCAAAATGATTTAGGTGTTTTTTTTTAGTATTTTGGTCTATATTTTAAAACGTATATTTTTTGTAAAACGGTTAAGAAGTAAGTATGTCATGAAAGTGTCTCTCCGTTTTTTTAATTGTATGTTGTAAATAGGAAAATGAAAATGTGAACAAAAGTTGTTTTTTTTACTTGTGTGAACAGCAGTTCCTTTACTTGAGTCATCGTCATTGCTTACTTGCGTCATGTGGAGACGTTTTTTCTGTCAGATTTTGGCATCTAGGTTTACTTGTGTTCAAGTTGTTTACTTGAGATGAGGTGATATCAACTGATATGAAAGTGATAGATTGATATATTTCATATTCAAGTGGAAACAAGTATCTTGTTGTGAACATAGGTTCCATACAGATGAGATCAAAATTGAACAGATGCAAGATTATTTTTTTCTGAGAGGAAGTAAAGTTTATATGAAGTTTATGTATAGTTTGTATGTGATTTTGAAAATTTATCATGAAAATTGCCTTGATGTTCATGAGATATTCAGAAACATGTATGAACTTTATATGAAGTTTCTATGTAGTTTCTATGTAGTTTCTATGTAGTTTCTATGTAGGTTCTATGTAGTTTATATGTAGTTTCTATGGAGTTTATATGCGCTTTTCAAAACTACATAACAACTACATGTAGTTTGAATAAAAGTACATGTGCTTTTTATGTAGTTTTCAAAACCTCATATAAACTACATATAAATTACATAGAAACTTCATATGGAATTCATAAAAATTACATACAAAATACATGGAAATTTCTTGCACTCTGGATTGAAATCTATGAAAACTTATTGAAACATTTACCAAAACATAATGTGGAACATAGAGAATTTCCACAAGGTTCCTCAAATACATACCTCATCTCACGTGCAGATTGTTAGATTTGAGTCATAAAAACAAAAAAGTCTAATTGATAAATACAAATGTATATTTGTGGATAGATATGTCATTCTGTTTTTCCTTTGTCTATCTACTCCATTATTTTCTCTTGAGTCATTTCTTGTCTTTCAGATTCAGATTATATACTTGTCTTCTTTATTTCTAGATATGCAGCCTTGTAGCAAGCAGCTGCCATCAAATTATCTAAAGAAGTTTTCAAAAGGGAAAGCAGGTATCTACCCTTCTGCAAGTCCAAGATGCTGTCTTCCCGGATTTCATTCTTCAAATCCCTTACTTGCGATTCGAAATTAATTACTTGCGATCGCAGTTTCCTTACTTGTGTGAAATTAGATACGCATAAAACAAATCTTGTTCTTTCAATTTTTTCAAAAAATAAATAAACAAAAATATACAAAAACAACAACAAAAAACAAAAGTACATAACACCAAGACTTGGCCAAACACAAAATTATCTTAAAATCACATATTTAGGTGGAAAGTAAAGGTATTTACTAATTTCATTTGCGCGCCCACAAATTTACAGTAAATCGCTGTAAAATAGTAAATCACTACGATGTGTAAAATTACTCTTTTTCGACACTCAGGGTTCAGACTGGTTTCCAATTGGTTTCCGACTGGTTTCCGACAGGTTGCCGAGTTTGTGCGAGCTGTGTAGTATACGGTAG
>CAMXCT020003688.1:0-56932 GCA_947184155.2 Cladocopium goreaui | reverse complement strand
ATGCCGAAAATATATGAAGACTAAAGGGAAGAAATTTAATGTCAATTTTAGATTTAGGATTGTGAATATTGTTGGCGATATTGTTGTTTTACAAAATGTGGCAACTGGTGAGAAGCAAAATATAGAACTGAAACTATTGAGAAAGCATTTTATTTATGCTTACTGCTACACCGCTCATTCAAAGCAGGGCTGTAGTGTTGATGGTGATATAGTGATATATGATTGGAATGAATGGTATGTTATTAAGAATTGTTTTTTTACAGCCCTCACAAGGGCTACAGACTTCAACAAAATTAAGTTTTTCAAATATAATGAAGGTGAAGAAAGTAAATCTAAAAGGATAGTAGAGCAGTATTTTGAGAGAAAGGTTTTAAATTACATTGAGCAAGACAAGAAAGCAGGTAGAGATGTAGAAGGAAATGATGATGTAGATTTTTTGATGAACCTGATGAATACCCGGTGTGAGAATTGTAATGAACCGTTGGTGATAGATTTTGAAGAAGGCAGGATTGTGTCAAACATTACCTGCCAAAGGGTTAATTGTTGTGAAGCTCACTTTAAAGATAATTGTAGAGGTTATTGTGTGTCTTGTAATTGCGCTTTTTCAAATAAGATATTAGTGTAAAATGGTCTTAAAGAAAAGATAAGTTAAGATAAGTAGGGATATGAGCAGATTTATAAAATAGTAGATGTAGGATATAATAAAACCTATTATGGTTCTACTTGCGAAAGTTTGAGCCAAAGAATGACAAGACATAGAGCCAAATACACAGCATACTTGAAAGGTAATATTACAAATACACGTTCTTTTGATTTGTTTGATGAATTCGGTATAGAGAATTGTAAAATTGAATTAGTAGAAAACTACCCTTGTAATAGCAAGGAAGAGTTAAGACGGAGGGAGGGCTACTATATCAAAAACAATGACTGTATCAATAAATGTGTGCCGTGTAGAACACCAGCAGAATATTACCAAGATGAAAATGAATATTGTAGGTTCAGAAATGACCTTTACAAAACTTCGTAAAGAAGAAGAACAGGAATATCATAGAAGACGGTTTCAAGAAAGAAAACACATCTTGCTGGAAAAACATTTGTGTGGTTGTGGCAAATATTACACATTTCAACACAAAAAAAGACACGAGAAATGACAAAAGCACCAAGACTGGTTAAATAAACAAAATGAAGAATAAATGATATAATTTTAATATTTATTATATCATCTATTCTATAATGAGTGAAAGTAAGAAACAACAAATTATTCGTGATATTTATTTTGATAGAAGTGGCTATGGTTCAAGAAAGACCACATTAGAAGATGCTAAAAAGAAAGAACCTACAATCAAGAAAGAGGATGTTGAACAATTCTTTAGGAAAAATGTTGAGATAAAAGCAAAGCCAAGAGGGCATAATTCCTTTGTAGCACCTCATAACAATCATACTTATCAAATTGATTTGTTTTTTATGGGGTATTTGATATTTTATGGGGTATTATGATGTAGCACCTACAAAAATAGAGAGGAGGATTGGTTTGTATTGATGTTTTAAGCAAGTATGCCGTAGTAATTCCAATTGTAAGCAAGAATGAACCTGATGTTATTGAGGCAACTAAAGAGGCATTAAAAAAAATGGGAAAGAAACCAAAAATCATATACAGTGATGATGAAAAAGCAATAGCAGGAGGTGATTTTAAAGACTATATTGAAGGTGAGAATATTGAGTTGTATAGGACAAGGGGTCATCCTGCTTTTGCTGAAAGATTTATACGCACCTACAAAGATATGCTTTTTAAAAAAGTTGAAGCAGATGAAAAGAAAGGAAGAGAACATATCAAATGGGTTGATTACAATTTAGAAATTATGCTGACATACAATGATAAAATGAAACACTCCGCTACAGGTATGACACCAAAAGAGGCAAGGAAAGATAAAAATGAATTCAGAGCAATGCTGAATGTAGCATCAAAGGCAAAGAAGGAAAGGATGTATCCAACATTAGAGGTGGGAGACAAAGTAAAGATAATGAGAAAGAAAGCAATTACAGAGAAAGAAAGAACTTCCCACTGGCTGAAAGGTTATTATGTTGCGCAAGAGATTGCAGAAAAGTTGAACCAACAATATTACAAATTAACTGATTACCCAAGATTGTTGATGAGGCACGAACTTTTAAAGATTTAGTGTTTTTAGAAAGCTTTGTAAGCATTTTTTCCCATCAGATGGTTGATTTTATGTGCTCTTTTGGTTTCGGGGTTTTGTGTTTTGCCCTTCATTTGTTTTCCCCACGAATTTGTGTTCGGCACGTTTGGGTCATTGGCTGGGATTGCTCTATGTTCCTTTGCCCTTCTGCCCCGCCATGGCTTCGTCATCAATCTCTTCTTCATCCTGTTGTCGGGGCGCTCAGCTGTTGAGAATGTCAGTTGGAGGTTTGAAGCCACATATTCTTGGAGAGCTTGACCTTGGAATTTGTTTCAATTTGAGCATCTTTGACATTCTCAGTTGGAAAGCTACAGAAATTAGCTCTTTCAGTTTGCGCTTGGAATTTTGTGTCATTCTTCAGCATCTTTATGTTCTTCCGTAGCGTTTTTGCGAGTTTTTCCTCAAGCCACTCAGGGACGCTTTTTAGCTCAGGGGTGTCGGCATTGCCATGGCGCTCAAATCTGGTGTATTCGCTTGCCTCATCCTTGCATTGTGCGTGAGCTGCAACAACGTCATGGCAGAGGAGAACTCCGGCAAGGAGACTGAGAAGAGCGGCATCATCATCGACCGCGGCCTCCCAAGTGAGACTGAGAAGAGTGGAGCGCCCTTCCTCCCTCGGTCGGAGAACCTCGAGGAGACTGAGAAGAGCGGCATCATCATCAGCCGCGGCCTCCCAAGTGAGACTGAGAAGAGTGGAGCGCCCTTCCTCCCTCGGTCGGAGAACCTCGAGGAGACTGAGAAGAGCGGTGAAATCATCATCCGCGGCCTCCCAAGTGAGACTGAGAAGAGTGGAGCGCCCTTCCTCCCTCGGTCGGAGAACCTCGAGGAGACTGAGAAGAGCGGCATCATCATCGGCCGCGGCCCCCCAAGTGAGACTGAGAAGAGTGGAGCGCCCTTCCTCCCTCGGTCGGAGAACCTCGAGGAGACTGAGAAGAGCGGTGACATCATCATCCGCGGCCTCCCAAGTGAGACTGAGAAGAGTGGAGCGCCCTTCCTCCCTCGGTCGGAGAACCTCGAGGAGACTGAGAAGAGCGGTGATGAAATGTGTGAAATCAGCATCCGCGGCCTCCAAGGAGACTGAGAAGGTGGAGGCCCTTCCTCCTCGGTCGAGAAACCGAGGAACTGAGAAGAGAGGCATCATCATCGGCCGCGGGGCCTGCCCTCCCACGTGAGACTGAGAAGAGTGGAGCGCCCTTCCTCCCTCGGTCGGAGAACCTCGAGGAGACTGAGAAGAGCGGTTGCTGCAATCTCATCGCGGCCTCCCAAGTGAGACTGAGAAGAGTGGAGCGCCCTTCCTCCCTCGGTCGGAGAACCTCGAGGAGACTGAGAAGAGCGGCATCATCATCGGCCGCGGCCTCCCAAGTGAGACTGAGAAGAGTGGAGCGCCCTTCCTCCCTCGGTCGGAGAACCTCGAGGAGACTGAGAAGAGCGGCATCATCATCGGGCGCGGCCTCCCAAGTGAGACTGAGAAGAGTGGAGCGCCCTTCCTCCCTCGGTCGGAGAACCTCGAGGAGACTGAGAAGCGGGTCTTCCCATGATGGGCATGATGATGGTTCACGTCTTGAGAAGGCTTGCTTCGCCAACAGGGCGACTTGCAAAACAGTGCTTGCTTCGCCACCAGGGCGACTTGCAAAACAGGGCTCTTGGCTGATGCTTTTATGATTGACAAGGTCTGTAGGTAGCAAGGTTTCAGGGTGTCAGGTAGGAATAGGACATTGCTTCAATAGAGCATTGATGCCAGTGAGCCTTCAAAAGCTTGACATTCTGGCACCAACAAGGCACAAAACACAAATCTTTTTCACTCCATTTCGCCCCAAAAGTTTGGATTGCTGTGCCATCTACATCGCGCTGAGGTTAAGAAGACATGGTTATCAACAAGTTCATGAAGGGCCGTTTGGGCATGGTAATTGCGGTAAATAAAGAGATTTGAGATTGAGAAAGATGTGATGCTGTTGTGATATGCTAGTTTGTATGTATGCTGGTATGTATGCTGGGGGGTGGGATAGTATGTTGGCTGGGGGCTGAGGCTTCCCCTATAGGGAGAGACTGTGGTAATTAATCCCATAATCTTCATGATAAATGATGATGAAAATTATGTTGGTTATCCCCATAAATTTGAAGTGATGATTATGAAATTCAAGCTCAAAATTACAAGAGGCACACAAACACTTTGAAGCATGAGGAGAATTTGAAGAAGAATGATAGTTAAATTTCATTTTATAAAAGTGAAATTGTCTTTTGTTTTGGTTTGTTGTTATGGTTTTTGGTATAGTCTATTTTATAATCTATTGTATTGTTTAGGTTGTTTGAGTTTTTTGTTTTGTTGTTTGTTGTTAGGTTTTATGTTGAATATCTTTGTATGATTGTTTGTTGGTATGCTGTTTTGGTTTTGTTAATTCGTTTATGGGGCTCCCGTCTTTCATGATTATCCCCCAAATTTGTTGGTATAGTAAGTGGGCGGTTAGATAGAAAAGACGGGATTGCCTTAGGCTAACTATATATATGTATATGTATATACTGTATATATGAATTATATTGCTTATCATCAGTTTTAAATTGTCAGGATATCATCTTATCGTTTTGTGCTAGTTCGAAGCCGTGGTTTGCAGAATAACGGGGCAGACCTTCACTTTAGCTCCTTTCAGGTCCTATCGAATGTTCATCCTGAGTGCTGATTTTGAAGATGAGCTTGACAAGGACTGGGACGGGACGGGAAAAAACGGAGGTTTTCCATTTTGTTTTTGAAAAACAAATTAATGTGGGATCCACCCAATGCCATGTTTACCATCCCCCAAATAAGAACTTTATGGGTGGTATGTTAGTTTTATTAACAGGTCGCCCACATTAAAATGACTGTTGTTTGTTGGATTGCACCAAAAAAAACAACATATTGTTGACATTTTTTGACGAGGTTTTGCAGGAGGTTGTTGATGGTTATTTCAGTTTCCCTCCAGTTGGTTACTGTATCATTCTTCATACGATCTTTGATCCAATGGAGAGCTGAATCACATGGAATGTCATCATTTTCCAGCGTCCCTTTTCATGTTCGGGTTGACCTTCAATCCTGCAAGATTGACTGTCAAACCCCGCCCAATGTAGGCACCAAAACGACGTCACCACAATGTCACTGGAAATGATCAGTACAATTTAGCCATACTTCATTATTGCATTATGGTTATATGGGTATGAGTCAAAATTAGGTACCCCAATAATTGGATGGTTAATACTAAACTAGACATTTCCATCTGTGGTCCCCTAGGTCTTCCATTTTGACCCACATCCATATACCCCCATGATATTCCATTTACATCCATTTACGATGGAATCACTAGATATAATCCCTAATCCGGTTTATTCCAAGAATCCCAAGATATTCCATTTACCCTGGCTTAAACTAACATAGATGTGGAAAACCCGTGGAAAACTCCCTTGGAAACTGATCTACTTAAATGGTGTGATTCTTTCCACATCGAACTGGTGGTTTACGGGAGGGTACCACATTATACCAACCAATGATTGCCAATGCTTTGATACCAACCATATAGGGTACCATATTATACCATATAATACCATATTATACCTACCAACCATTGATACCATATTATACTGCTATCCAACTACAATTCCGAAATCATCAGCCATTTACCACCATGGTTTTATCCACCCATTTACCATTTCGTGGCCACAAGGATGGCCAGAGCTTCCATTGGACGCTCGAGCTCCAGCCGCAGCTCTTGGATCACGGCTGTCACCTGTCCGGGCTGCGCGTGGCCAGCCAACTCCCGGAGGCTGGAGGTTGTTTGAAATGCTTGGAATGTGGGGATTTTTATGCAGAAAGAATCGGAAAGAAGTGGAGCTTAAGACATTGAGATTCATATCCTTGGGATATATCAAAGTGGATTTTGACTTCGGAACATCTGGTGATTGAAGTCATCAACAGCTGTGTTGATTTTGCCAGCCATGGGATGTTGATCAATGATCATGGGATTTCAGCCGTGAAAACCATGGGAACAAAAAACGTGTCTTTTGCTGCAGTTGTTCAAATGATTTGAGATGTTTCCGAGACTGGAAGATGGCGGATTATAGGAGCAGGTCGTCCCTTATAACAGTATACTATACCCTCTGGTAAACTAACATAACTATGGAAAATCACCATTTTTAATGGGAAAATCCACTATAAATTGCCATTTTCCATAGCTATGTTAAATTACCAGAGGGTACCTTTGCCAATCCTTGGTCCTTGGGTATCTACCTGGCGATAAAAGGTCTGTGCCGAGATGATCCGAAAGGCGATTTTTTCAAGGCGACAATCTGCCTGGATGGTGGATGATCTTTGAATTTGAAAACGCGCACGGAGGCGTGATTGGTAACCCTACCTGGATGGTGGATGATTGGTAGCCCTACTGAAAAAGAATCCGGTGTTTAAGATAAATGGAGGTTTCTTAAAGTAGGGCTACCAATCATCAACGGAGAGGCGAAAAAGCCCCTTTGAAGACTGAAACAAGGTCGTCACAGGGGGCCCTGTAACTCTAAAAACACATGGAGCAGAAGACAAGTCGTTCAAGACGCACGATCTCGCTCCTGCCAAGATTGTACAGGGCGCAGCAGTTGAGAAAAGGATGGCTTTCTGCGGGGGGGGACGCCTTGATGGCGATGCCAAGAAAAGGGTAGCTCCCCCAAAGGATAGACTTACCTTCCTCGGTGAAAACTGATGGTTTGGAGTATGGCCTGTCTTTAGACGTTTTTGGTTCTAGGTATAGATTCATCCGCAGTCCAAAGTCTTATTGGATTGGTTGAAGGGAAAAATTGCAAGGAGACCTATATTTAATGGGAAAAACTATGGTTTTCTGTAGATTTTCCCTTTAACCAAACCAGGTGAACGTCGTAGATTTCCATCCCCCCACCACCTCACCTCGCCCAGATCATGCCCGTGACCGGACGTGGGATTCAGTGCAATTTCTGCGCTGCACTGAGGTTGTGACGATCCCAACCAGGGGGTCACTTTGCTTCGCATCGGCAGGAAATCGTTCTGGAAATCTCCAATTTTCTGGTCCAAATGGTCGGAACAATGCCTGAATAAACTCTAAAAATTCATCCATCCAGGAGCATTACCTACCCAACTTGGCTTGGAAAGGACTTGTCTTCTTGGATTTGTCGCCGATTCCGTTCAGTTCGCCTCCCTGAAATGTCTGGGGAATCACTGGCACCAAGGCTCATTTATGGATTGCTTCAGGTTGATGAGGTGCCAAGGGGGGCATGCTGCCGGAGGCTGTCCCAAACTGGGCACTGAGATAGACCAACATAATATTTTATCATCCTCCAAGAGAATCACCATGTCAATAGGGATTCCTTTTCTATCTTTTTGGGGATACAGTAACTCACTTCAGAAGGAATCGGAGGGAGTGCTGATTGGTTCTGGGTTCTTGGCGGACCCTGGACTTTTGGCCGAACTATAGCATAACTACTGTATCCACAATTACCAGCCAGTGGGATCAAGATAGGATGGCGAAGTGGATCAACCAGCCCATGGTTTCCTGTGGAGTTTCCCTTGAAGCAAATAAAGGAGGTTCTCACTTTTGGTTTAGTTTCACAGTTGCTGGTGACACCCCCCATTGTTGCTGCTGACCGCCTCACTCTTGGATATTTTTCGGCACCTAGAAGGGACTGTAAAATCCAATTCAAAAAGCTGATCGTATCTCAATTGTTGGTTGCTTAGATTCCAAGTTATGGCTGGTGAAATCGTTTGTTTTCCACGTTGAAATGCTGCTGGCATCACAATTTTGTTTGGTTGCGCCGTCATTTTTGTTCAATATATATAAATATATATATACACAATATTTTTTATTTTTCTATATATATATATATAAATAAAATATACCTAATTCTATAATGATATAACTTATAATATTATGACATTATATATATATCCCAACTTCTGTTGTCGCGGTTTCCTTGAATGGGACCCAAAAACCCGTACGTTTCCCGATTAAGAATGACAGTAAAATGACAGTAAGAAATTGCATGATTTTGAGAACATCGACTCATACCGGGGTTTCTTCAAATGGGGGATCCCCAAGTCACCGTAGTTGTTTCAATACTAAGCCATAGTCATACATGACCACTGGATGATTTTAGGGATAGCCCCATGACTTGGGAAACCTCCATATAGTGTAGAAACATAGTTAAAGTGATCATTTTGCGAAAAAATCGCCTCACATGCCCGAAACCACTCATATCCCCAACTTTTATATACTATATACGTATATAAATACATACATATATATATATATCACTGTATTTCGGAAACCAGTCATATCGCCCACTTTGTTTTTGTCCTCCCGTGGCTTTTGCCGTGGCTCTGAGGCAAGCCTCACAGCCGGAATCCAACGAGATGCTCTTTGTGGGACATGAAGTGGCCACTGCTGGGGGACCTAGGTGAAAGATATGTGGAATTGGCCTAGGTAGTTTGGATTAGGTGAGTTTAGTTTACTCAAAATATCTAGAAATGTAGAAAATTGCGGCAATCAATGTTGTGGTTACTTGTACTGAGAGTTTCTTGGCAACTATGAACAATATCTAGGTTACATGGCTGATCATCTAACCTGCACGTCAAGTCACTCATTTTACCCTACCATGGGAGTGACGATTTGCCATGAACCAAGGTGTAGAAAGACGTAGATCCAGAGATGGCAGGAATGCAAACGGATTCTGTATCCACGTTGGCCGTATACATCAATACGCATATGAATTATGAACTATCAATGGTCCATATCTTTCAGCATATATCATTCCTACATCATCATCATTTCCACATCATCATCATTCCTACATCATCATCATCATCATCATCATCATCATCATCATCATCATTTCTACATCATCATCATCATCATTTCTACATCATCATTTCTACACCATCATTTCTACATCATCATTTCTACATCATCATCATCATCATCACCACCATCATCATCATCATCACCATCACCATCATCATCATCATCACAATCATGATCATGATCATCATCATCATCATCACCATCATCATCATGATCATCACCATCACCATGATCATGATCATGATCATGATCATCATCATCATCATCATCATCAGGATCATCATCATCATGACCACCATCATTATGATCATCATCATCATGATCATCATGATGATCATCATCATCATGATCATGATCATCATCACCATCACCATCATCAGCATCATTATCATGATCATGATCATCATCATCATGATCATCATCACCATCATCATCATCATGATCATGATCATGACCATGATCATCATCATCATCATGATCATCATCATCATCATCACCATCATGATCATCATCATCATCATGATCATCATCATCATCACCATCATCATCATGTTCATGATCATCATCATCATCATGATCATCATCATCATCATGATCATGACCATGATCATCATCATCATCATCATTATCATGACCATGATCATCATCATCATCATGATCATCACCATCATCATCATCATCATCATCGTGATTATCATGATCATCATATGTTTATTTAATCAATTAAGAATATATCAGAATAATGACAATAGTGATAATATATCCATGTGCATTTACACAGAATTTCAACCTGCGGGCGACACTTTCGCCACGCACCGCTTGTTTCACCCAGGAGGCGGTGTCCATCGCGGCCAACCTGCCGAACGAGACGCGGCAGCCGCAGGAGCCCCTGCGACCCAGGAGGCCATGGGGGTCCATTGGGGTTGAGATATGGCTGGCTGAATTCGATGGTTTTTATGTAGATATAACTATAGTTAATGGGGTTTATAAACCAACTAACTCAACTAGATCTAAAAGTAAATGGAGCTAATTGGGTATGGATCAATACCTTTGAAAATACCATTTTTAGGGGAATGAACATCCATAAATCCCAGCTATTTTGATGTGAACTATAGGGGTACAAGGTTTTGACACACTGCCATATAACTATAGTTAATGGGGTTTATAAACCAACTACAGTAACTAACTAACTAGTTTATGGATGTTGATGGTAGAGATTTCACGAACTAGTTCATGGGGTTTGTAAAGCAACTTATAACTTGGGGAAACCATCCTGTGGGAATCATTTTTTTTCCCCACCTGCCAGGTGAGGGTTGTTAGATTTTATCAGAGCTGTTCTCCTCCTCCTCCGCCTCCGCATCCTCCTCCTCCTCGTCCTCCTCCTCCTCGCAGTCCAGATCCCAGTGGGCACTGCCGGACCTCAACCGCGAGTTGCAGATCGCAGTGGGCACTGCCGGACCTCAACTGCGACTTCCAGGTCGCAGTGGGCACTGCCGGACCTCAACCGCGAGCTCCAGATCCCAGTGGGCACTGCCGGACCTCAACCGCGAGCTCCAGATCCCAGTGGGCACTGCCGGACCTCAACTGCGACTTCCAGATCGCAGTGGGCACTGCCGGACCTCAACCGCGACTTCCAGATCGCAGTGGGCACTGCCGGACCTCAACGGGAAGAATGTCAGAAAAGATGTCAGATAGAATGTCAGAAGATATGCCAGATAGAATGCCAGAAAGAATGTCAGAAAGAATATCAGAAGATATGCCAGACAGAATGTCAGAAGATATGCCAGAAAGAATGTCAGAAGATATGTCAGAGAGAATGTCAGAAGATATGCCAGATAGAATGCCAGAAAAAATGTCAGAAGATATGCCAGATAGAATGTCAGATAGAATGCCAGAAGATATGCCAGATAGAATGCCAGAAGATATGCCAGATAGAATGCCAGAAGATTTGCCAGAACGAACATATGCCAGAAGATATGCCAGATAGAATGCCAGATAGAATGGCAGAAGATATTTCAGATAGAATGCCAGAAGATTTGCCAGTAAGAAAATGTATAAATGTCATGGTGGGGATCATTCGAAGTGAAGTAATTTACCATGAACATCACCAAAAATTGATCAATGAATATCACATGCATGATTTGTTTCTCCATTGAAACTATGCGCTCAATGAATATCAATGACATCCAAAGACCAGGAAATTGGATGATTTGGGGGGTTCTTGCGATTCTGGGAACCTGCCAGATATATCTTAACGTCCAGGATGATCCAGGATGAATATGACCCCCGCCGTTGATCATTGGGGGAGGGCAGGTATCCGGTATCCTTCTGGGTACCGAAACGAAATCTCTATTTAGGGACAATCCTTCGATTTTTCATCGACCAAGGGTTTTGAATCCGAGTTGACCTTACGCATGAGATATAATATCTGCGGTTTCCTTGAAGTGGGGGACCCCCAAATCATCCAAGTTCATGTTCACGGGTGGGTTTTCAATGGGAAAACCACGGAGTTTCTGGTACCTTCAAGTTTAAGAAACACGTTTAACTCAAGATCAAAAAACCATACTTTGTGGGGATATTCGGATATTCCCTTACATAAGCCTCAAAAATAGGCCTTCTATATGGTAGGTACCTGCAATAAATCGGTTCCTGAAATGGCCATTGATCAGAGATCACCACAGAGATTTCCAAATCATAGGGATTCAGATGGATTCAGTCCACCATCACGGGGACGTCCCCTTTCAAGGACCAGACTCCGGTGATTTTTTTTTGGGCCCTAGAAAAAAAACATACTGGGATAATCATGAGATACTCATGGGATATTCATGGGATACCCTCTGGTAAACGTCTAACTTTGGCAAATCACCATTTTATAGCTGGGTAAATCAACGATTTCAATGACCATTTTCAATAGCTTTTTGTTAGTTTACCAGAGGGTAAATCATGGGATAAATTCTATACATGTGGATCTTGAACATTTGAAGCCGTCAATCTTTGAATGTTTATCAAGATACATGGCCATCATTCCTACGAATGGACCGCCTCCGAGATGGTGTTTGGAGCCAGAACCCCGACAATAGCTATTATATATTATTATATACCCTCTGGTAATTTAACGTAGCTATTGAAAATGGCCATGTATAGTGCATTTACCCATGAAAAATGGTGATTTTCCATAGTTATGTTAGTTTACCAGAGGGTAATTCGTGAGTAGAGACCCTCCATTTTCCTGCGAAGATTCAGGTTCCCATCAAAATTGCGATGTTCGAAAAAAACCCGGATGATTTTGACACACCTAAATCATATTGTGGGCTATACTATGTACGGCATGATGACCCATACCATCACCACTATACATGGCCTTCTATACATATATATATATATATATATATGTATCCATACGCATATGTATATATATATATATACACACATAACCAATATAGCCCCCTATCCCTGTCTGAGGGCATAGTTCCAACAATTCCAAAGATACTCTCAATCTATACCCCAGTCCCGTTCTTTATCATCATCTTTCATCTTCCGATTAAAATGGTTGTTTCAGAATGACCCTATCCTTTTTGCAACCCTATATCCTATGATATCTTCAGTATATCTTCATAATTTCGTCATTATATCTGCATCCTATCGTCATTATGTATTCATTATATATCTTCATTCTATCTTCATCATATCCTCATTATATCTTCGCTATATCTTCATAATGTTTCATAATATCTTCAATATCATTCCTCTGGTAAATGAACACTTCGACCCTGAAAACCACCAATTTCTTAGTGGAAACAACAGCATCTTCCAACATTTTCCAACCCCCAAAATGGCAAGGTCTAATTTTACATCAAACTTCTGATATAGTCATCCTATGGCATCCTTATATGACCCCATGATACGACTGGTCGATCAGAAAGTCAGGCGGCGGCCTCCCTTTCCGGGCGTTCCGGTGGACCCCGCCTCGGCCGGGAGCCGAAGACTCACTGCGTCATGGGAAAATGATGGAAAATGGCCAATCTATAGGGGATTCTCATGGATTTGTTCCATGGATTTTCTTAGAACATGGCAAACACATATAGGTGATGTTCATTGATTGTCCTATTAACGTTCACCTCTGATTTATAAGTAGGGCCCCCCTCTCTTCCCCTAAATAGACTTAAAGCCACCATCAAACTTGTTTGTATGTAAAGGTTTTCAATTGCCACAATTTAAAACGATAATATAAAATGCAATTTCCAAAAAAAAGGGAAACCAACAATTGTTTTAGTATTGATCTAGTACTCATGTCATGGATTTAGTATTGATTTAGTATTCATGTGATGGATTTGGTATTGATTTAGTATTGGTTTAGTATTTAGGATTGATTTGGTATTCATTTCTTGATCAGCGGGAGGGGGAGGCTCAGTAGCTTTATTCAGGGTCAAACTCTAATTGGTGCTAAGGCACCTCATTGGGGGGTACCCTTGGAGTTGATTTTGGATAATTTTGAATAAAGGTTTTGAATAGAAAGAGCATCCATCATTTTTGAAAAATTTCCAGCTATCATTTTTGAATAAAGGTTTTGAATAGAAAGAGCAACATATAGGATAAGCCAAAAAAAAATTGGGCCAAAAAAGTTTAGCTTTATTTAGGGGTCATTTATTATTTGTTTTGGGGCTCTGGTTAGCTTTATTTAGGGTGGGTTTAAAAGTCGTAGGTCAACATTAAGACTGAACATTTTCCATGGCAAACTGCTAAGTTACCGGAGGGTAAATGGCGGTTTGACCATCAACAAAGGGTATGATACCATCAAAAACTGTTTTTTTTACCATGTTTCACCATCATTTTTTTAAAACTATCATTGTAAAGACTCGATCAACAATGAGGTGGGCAATAGACTGGTTGAAGGAAACATCTACAGGACACCATTGTCTGTCTTTACCATCTAATATAGGGATTTCGCGAGTATTTTCCCTTCTTCACTTCTGGGAATAAATGCATACGACCTGTCCCATAGGATCCATGTATGCTATATATGGTAACATTTACCATCAATATACCCCCAATGTTAGCATATATACCATGCATGGATCCTATGGGTGTTATTGTTTTGTACGTTTTTTCCTCTCCTCGGTTCTGACCCCAACAGATTTTTCTGCACATCCGCACATCCACATTCTGGCCAGGGATGGGCCATGATGGGCCCCCCTCATCATGACATCCTGCAGGTCAGGCGCTGCAAAAAACTGATCTGTTCTCGTTCTCTAAGGTTGGTCTGGAGCTACTGCTTGGCCCTTAGAATGGGGTGAAACCGGTGACTCACCGATACCAGCTGCAAGCTGCAAGCGTTCAACTGGGCCGCGCCTGATTCGCCGAGTGATCACAAGGCCAGTCTTAAACGAGAGCCAACTGCAGCATGTCTTTGCAGGGGGCCACAGTGATCACAGAGAGGTTAGTTGACCACAAAATATCAAGAAATCGATGCTTTGAACTTATCCGCAATGTTTAACACCCCTGTTGATTGATTATAGATTATATCATATATATGATTCTATAAGGTTATACTATATCTAATATTATCCAATAATATCCTACATATGTAAGTAGGGTTTTGAACACTTCTGAAACGATCCTGGGATAGATAGTTGCTCCACTGGTGATATCTCTCGATGCTGAACAAGACTTTTGACCTGGACTTTGCAGGGTAAGCTGTTCCAATGGAATTGAAAAAAACATGTGGACCTGCAGTTTCTCTGGTGGCTTTGCACATTCAGTCCATATAGTGTTCATAATGTTTACCGATTTTGGTGTTGAAACCATGTTTTTAGCGGCACTTTTTGTTGGTTAAATAAGTGGTTAACTCACCAGGCAATCCGTTTTTCCTGTGGAAGTAACTAGGACATATCTGATGATGTTGTCTGGAAATGGTGCGTTTTATACCAGCCCATATTAACTGACTAAATATATACCCCAAGAAATGGAAATGATAAAAGTACTACTATAGAAGAAACAAGTAATAGCAGGGTACTTTGAGGGTCCAGGACCATATTCCATTCTTTGAATTTCTGAACATGATAATCCCACAATTTTGTGGTCCCAACATTGGACAACGCAGCCTTCGCCAAGGAGACTCGCACGCGTGCCACCCGCGCAGCTGAAAATTAGTGGTGTCGATGGCTGGCTTCACAATCTTTTTGCCTTCTGGGTCGACCTTCCAGTTATCTGGGTATGGGTTTAAGACCTCTGGTCCCAATATTTGGGGGGTTCTTCAGATCCACAACTACTGCGGCTAGTTATTTGGCCAGCCCAAGGAAGTAACTTCTTGGAAGATGCTTGTTGCCATAGCATGATTCAGCTTTAGTAAAAATGATGGATCATAAGTTTGGGGATGGTTCTGATATATAATTCCTCTCAAGACTGAAATGGTATGCTCGGGTGCTCCCTGCCAAAATTCAGCATTATCAAAAGGCTATGTTTCCCGATGGTACTGGTGAAACTTAAGCTTTCACTGTTTTTTCAGCATTGCATCAATAGCAATCTTGGTTTGTGAAGGATCATAGAGCAAATCAGTTCAGGGACGGCCAACTGGTCTTTTCGTTTTGCCAGCCCCTTTTCGCAGGATGATCTCAAAAAGGATTCGAGGTTTTCAGATGGGTCCAAGAAATACGGTAAAACCTTTGAAGTTCAACTCATCCTTGTTCTTCTACCTCTGAAGTTGCACGTTCTGAACCGCTTTTGCTTGGCCCTCTGGGCATGTGAAGTCACCGAAAAGAGACACTCCGAAACTCAACGAATCGAAAGGACGCGAAGCTGTCCTCGAGGATGGGTCAAACCTTTTTTGAGCTGGGACCTTGAAACTTTATCCATAGCAACTGATGAGTCACTGAAGTTTTCAGCCAGCAAAATTGGGATTAGTTACTGGTTAGTAACTGGTTAGTAGATGGGGTTTTCACCCAGTGATTTTTCATGGGCCAATCCACCACGGGTCAGTGGGGGTTTGCTTAGTAACCAGTTACAAGTGGGAAAAGCCGCTGAAAAGACGGGGACCTACTAACCAGGGATATTCACCACTTACGATCTGTGGATAAATCTCTCTGGGATATGAAGCCATATGAAGCCACCAAGGGGGCATTTCACATGGGTCTCGCGGGATCTATGGATTGGAAGGAATCTTTCAGTGGGAATTGATGGCTTAACATAGCTATTGAAAATGGCCCATTTATAGTTGATTTACCTATTAAAGATGGTGATTTTCCATAGTTATGTAAACGTTTACCAGAGGGTATGTGTTTCTTCTTTGAGCTTGGTGAAATCCAAAAAATGCTTTGCCCAGACTTTCGTGGAGCTCAGATATTTTGACCCATCCTGCCAAGTTAAGCCAAGCCTTTTGTTACATATCGCATGGCATCTTTGACCATGGTCTCACTCCGCACGCCGTGGCTTTGCAATGATGGATCCATCGCGTGTCACAGCATTGAGGTGAATCCCCCATGTCACTATACAATACCATGATATACTCTCTGGTAATAAATGGGCTAACGCCCTGGTGCCGCCGACCCCCTTTCAGGGGTGGAGGAAGGAAAGCACATGACCCTGACGGGGGTTCTAACCATCAATGGGCGTTGATGGCATTTGGTTGACCACATTGTAGCAATCCCCCAAGAGATATAATAGCGACATCTTAAAATATTGATTGGATTATGATTATGATACATTGTCAGACATTCTCCGTTGTTTGCAGGCTATAATGTTTTGCGACGTAAAAAAATACTTTACTTTGTGTGATCCCCACCATGACTTATAGATTTTCTTACTGGCAAATCTTCTGGCATTCTATCTGATATATCTTCTAGCTTCTATCTGGCATTCTATCTGGCATATCTTCTGGCATATCTTCTGGCATTCTATCTGGCAAATATTCTGGCATTCTATCTGGCATACCTTCTGGCATTCTATCTGGCATATCTTCTGGCATATCTTCTGGCATTCTATCTGGCATTCTATCTGGCATATCTTCTGGCATATATTCTGACATATCTTCTGGCATTCTATCTGGCATTCGATCTGACATATCTTCTGGCATATGTTCTGACATATCTTCTGGCATTCTATCTGGCATTCTATCTGGCATATCTTCCGTCAGTCTGTTTGGCCGTTGAGGTCCAGCGGTGCACACTGAGCTGGGCAGGTCCCAGGTTGAGGTCCAGCGGTGCACACTGAGGTGGGAAGGTCCCAGGTTGAGGTCCAGCGCTGCACACCGGGCTGGGCAGGTCCCAGGTTGAGGTCCAGCGGTGCACACTGAGCTGGGACGGTCCCAGGTTCAGGTTCAGCGGTGCACACTGAGCTGGGAAGTTGGCAAAGAGCTTGGCGAAGAGACTTGGCAAAGAGCTTGGCGAAGAGTTGGAAAGGCGGAAGTGCAGGTGGAAGTTGATGCAGACATGGTCGAGGAGAAACTGGAGGAGGAGGAGGCGAGGAGGAGGACGAGGAGGAAGAGGACAGCTAGTCGAGGAGGAGGAGGAGGACGAGGAGGATGAGGCGGAGGAAGAGCGCTCTGATAAAATCTAACAACCGTCACCTGGCAGGTGGGTAAAAATATATAGTGGAATTAAATGTGATGTTGCCATCACAACTGTTCCTCGATCTGCGAGGTGGTCCGAGCCCGCCATGTGAATAGCAACACAACTGGAACCGTAAAGTCCATTTCATTTGGGGGGTAGACTAGACAAAAAACAATATATATATATATCAAAATATAGATGCTCAGGATTCAAAGATTGATTGCCAGTTCTTTTGCCGGTTGCTTCTGACCCCAGAAGCATGGAGCATAGATGCAAAGAAAAGATACAACCTTGCCTTCTTGCGACTGGACTCCTTGTAGGAGAAACAAATATACAAAAATATACACAACAAAGCTCTGCAAAGCCAAAGATATTTTCGAAAGCTCGCAGAGCCACCAAGCGTCGCTACAACTTTTCGCAGCCATGGACGCTGCAGGGGAGGGTTTGAGGAGTTTTGAAGGCTGGCAAACGGCAGCCTTGAACCTCCTTAAAAGGACACTGCCACGGCCTCAGGGACTTGTTGGAGCTGCAGGAAAGGTCTGCCGCGGCCTGAGTGGCGCCTGGGAGCTGCAGGGGAGGGTTTGGGGAGTTTTGAGGGCTGGCAAACGGCAGCCTTGAACATCCTTAAAAGGACACTGCCAGGGCCTCAGGGACTTGTTGGAGCTGCAGGAAAGGTCTGCCGCGGCCTGAGTGGCGCCTGGGAGCTGCAGGGGAGGGTTTGAGGAGTTTTGAAGGCTGGCAAACGGCAGCCTTGAACGTCCTTAAAAGGACACTGCCACGGCCTCAGGGACTTGTTGGAGCTGCAGGAAAGGTCTGCCGCGGCCTGAGTGGCGCCTGGGAGCTGCAGGGAAGGGTTTGGGGAGTTTTGCGGGCTGGCAAACGGCAGCCTTGAACGTCCATAAAAAGACGCTGCCAGGGCCTCAGGGACTTGTTGGAGCTGCAGGAAAGGTCTGCCGCGGCCTGAGTGGCGCCTACGAGCTGCAGGGGAGGGTTTGGGGAGTTTTGAGGGCTGGCAAACGGCAGCCTTGAACGTCCATAAAAAGACGCTGCCAGGGCCTCAGGGACTTGTTGGAGCTTCAGGAAAGGTCTGCCGCGGCCTGAGTGGCGCCTGGGAGCTGCAGGGGAGGGTTTGGCGAGTTTTGCGGGCTGGCAAGCGGCAGCCTTGAACGTCCTTAAAAGGACACTGCCAGGGCCTCAGGGACTTGTTGGAGCTGCAGGAAAGGTCTGCCGCGGCCGGAGTGGCGCCTGGGAGCTGCAGGGGAGGGTTTGGCGAGTTTTGCGGGCTGGCAAACGGCAGCCTTGAACCTCCTTAAAAGGACACTGCCACGGCCTCAGGAGTTGTTGGAGCTGCAGGAAAGGTCTGCCGCGGCCTGAGTGGCGCCTGGGAGCTGCAGGGGAGGGTTTGGCGAGTTTTGCGGGCTGGCAAACGGCAGCCTTGAACGTCCTTAAAAGGACACTGCCAGGGCCTCAGGGACTTGTTGGAGCTGCAGGAAAGGTCCGCCGCGGCCTGAGTGGCGCCTGGGAGCTGCAGGGGAGGGTTTGGCGAGTTTTGGAGGCTGGCAAACGGCAGCCTTGAACTCCTTAAAAGGACACTGCCACGGCCTCAGGGACTTGTTGGAGCTGCAGGAAAGGTCTGCCGCGGCCTGAGTGGCGCGTGGGAGCTGCAGGGAGGGTTTGGGGAGTTTTGCGGGCTGGCAAACGGCAGCCTTGAACGTCCATAAAAAGACGCTGCCAGGGCCTCAGGGACTTGTTGGAGCTGCAGGAAAGGTCTGCCGCGGCCTGAGTGGCGCCTGGGAGCTGCAGGGGAGGGTTTGGCGAGTTTTGAAGGCTGGCAAACGGCAGCCTTGAACCTCTTTACTGCCACGGCCTCAGGGACTTGTTGGAACTGCACAGGGTCTGCCGCGGCCTGTTGCGTTTTGGAACGCCGTAGAAACAGAGATTGCTGTGGCATGAGTGGCTCGTGGGAAGTGCACAGAAATTGCTGTGGCCTGAGTGGCTCCTGCGCGGTGAACAGAGGGTGCTATGGCCTGGGTGGCTCGTGGAAAGTGCAAAGCATTGGGAACGAAAAAAAGTTCCACACCTGCGGTGGTCCCAGGCGCCGCCCCTGCCTTGGCTAAGGCAGGGGTCGGCGGATATTTAAGTCAAACCTTTGCAGGATAGGCGAAGGTGTAGTGCACAAGACATTGACATATCTTTAAGTCAAACTTCTGTTGCAGGATAGGCGAAGGTGTAGTACACAAGACATTGACATATCTTTAAGTTTTTTTTGCAGGATAGGTGAAGGTGAAGTGCAGAAGACATTGACATATCTTTAAGTCAAACTTTTGCAGGATAGGCGAAGGTGTAGTACACAAGACATTGACATATCTTTAAGTCAAACTTCTGTTGGACAGGCGAAGGTGTAGTACACAAGACATTGACATATTAGTAAGTCAAACCTCCTTTGCAGGATAGGCGAAGGTGTAATACACAAGACATTGACATATATTTAAGTCAAACCTTTGCAGGATAGGCGAAGGTGTAGTGCACAAGACATTGACATATCTTTAAGTCAAACTTCTGTTGCAGGATAGGCGAAGGTGTAGTACACAAGACATTGACATATCTTTAAGTTTTTTTGCAGGATAGGTGAAGGTGAAGTGCAGAAGACATTGACATATCTTTAAGTCAAACTTTTGCAGGATAGGCGAAGGTGTAGTACACAAGACATTGACATATCTTTAAGTTGTTTTTTTGCGGGATAGGTGAAGGTGAAGTGCAGAAGACATTGACATATCTTTAAGTCAATTTTTTGCAGGATAGGCGAAGGTGTAGTACACAAGACTTTGACATATCTTTAAGTCAAACCTCCTTTGCAGGATAGGCCAAGGTGTAGTACAGAAGACATTGACATATCTTCAAGTCAAACTTTTGCAGGATAGGCGAAGGTGTGGTATACAAGACATTGACATATTAGTAAGTCAAACCTTGTTTGCAGGATAGGCTAAGGTTTAGCACAGAAGACATTGGCATATCTTTAAGTTAATCCTCCTTTACAGGATATGCGAAGGTATAGCGCACAAGACATTGACATATCTTTAAGTCAAACCTCCTTTGCAGGATAGGCGAAGGTGTAATACACAAGACATTGACATATCTTTCAGTCGAATTTTCTTTGCAGCATTGGCGAAGGTGTAGTACACAAGACATTGACATATCTTTAAGTCGAACTTTTGCAGGATAGGCGAAGGTGTAGTGCAGAAGACAATTGCATATCTTCAAGTCAAACCTTTGACATATCTTTAAGGCAAACCTCCTTTGCAGGATAGGCGAAGGTGTAGTGCACAAGACATTGACATATCTTCAAGTCAAACTTTTGCAGGATAGGCGAAGGTGTAGTATACAAGACATTGACATATTAGTAAGTCAAACCTCGTTTGCAGAATAGGCGAAGGTGTAGTACACAAGACATTGACATATTGGTAAGTCAAACCTCCTTTGCAGGATAGGCAAAGGTGTAGTACAAAAGACAGTGACATATCTTTAAGTCAAACTTTTGCATTATAGGCGAAGGTGTAATACGCAAGACATTGACATATCTTTAAGTCAAATTTTTGCAGGATAGGCGAAGGTGTAGTACGCGAGACATTGACATATCTTTAAGTCAAACTTTTGCAGGATAGGCGAAGGTGTAGTACGCAAGACATTGACATATCTTTAAGTCAAACCTCCTTTGCAGGATAGGCGAAGGTGTAGTACACAAGACATTGACATATCTTCAAGTCAAACTTTTGCAGGATAGGCGAAGGTAGAGTATACAAGACATTGACATATTAGTAAGTCAAACCTTGTTTGCAGGATAGGCGAAGGTTTAGCACAGAAGACATTGACATATCTTTAAGTTAATCCTCCTTTACAGGATATGCGAAGGGTAGTACACAAGACATTGACATATCTTTAAGTCAAACTTTTGCAGGATATGCGAAGGTGTAGTACACAAGACATTGACATAGCTTTAAGTCAATCCTCCTTTGCAGGACAGGCGAAGGTGTAGTTCACTAGACATTGACATATCTTTAAGCCAAACCTCCTTTGCTGGACAGGTGAATGTGTAGTATACAAGACATTGACATATCTTTGAGCCAAACCTCCTTTGCAGGACAGGCGAAGGTGTAGTACACAAGACATTGACATATCTTTAAGTCAATCCTCCTTTGCAGGACAGGTGAAGGTGTAGTATACAAGACATTGACATACCTTGACATATCTTTAAGTCAATCCTCCTTTGCACAAAATGCAACCTGTTATGATTCAGCTATGTTTGAGGAAAGCTATGTTTAGATACAACTTTTTTTCCAGTTACATTGGGTACCCTTACTCCTCCTTATCCTGCCTTTTCAAGGTGTTCAGGGTCACACCTGTGTTAAGCAGCCCTTGGATTGGGATGGGCAGCGGTCTTTTTGGGATATGATATAAAATATATATATATACTTATATATATATATCTCTCTCATATATATATATCATATATATATATATCATATATATATATGTGTGTGTGTGGGTCTTTAGGTGTTCATTTTGTTAACTTCCTCGATGCCAGGGCACCAACGAGTATTGTCGGCTAGATCAGCTGCCAGAGGATGGCGATGAGGACCGCGGATTTCTGTCATGGCTCCAACAAACTTCATTTTTTTCAATGGAAAATCCCTGAAGTCCTCACAAATCCTGACTTGGAATTTGGAAGGTTGTCTTTCTGAAGAGCTTTTCATAGAATTTCATGGCGCTTGGCCCTGAAACTTTCGGATTTCCAATGCTGGGGTAAACCTATCAAGGTGACAAGCCACGTCAGGATGTGGAGGTTGGCCCCAAGATCAGAAAGATCAGCCAGAAGATCACCCATGTTGCAGGACGGTTTTGGGAGCAGTTTCCAATGTTCAAAGGTTAACCTTGGGTTCTGACCAGAACCGAACTGTCTGTTGGATTTTTTTCACAGTGATTGGGTAAAGTTTCTTTATCCGAAAAGGTCCATGCAAGGTGACTTTTGGCCCATCAAGAGAGATCGATCACCCAGAAAGCGTCATTTTCTTTGCTGATTTCTCCATGAGATAATCAAATTGACTGGTTTTGATGTGTTTTGAGTTGGCGCCAAAAGTTTCTATATCTTTGTTTTGGATAATTTCATGACAACATGACAACATGACAACATGTTATTTCATATATTTCATCACGTCCTTTTCGTCAGGTGCCAGCATCGCATTTTGCGCAAGCCATGGCTACGACAATTGCACCAAGTCGGGTGAATACCTCGTCCGCGGAGGTGCTGGATCTATCCATTTTGGGGCCAAAACGACCGATATCTGCCGTGGATGCAGGTGACTACTCCGATGAGGTCGCTGAGCTCACAGAGGACCGTTGATGGAAACAGCTCAACATTGTGACCTGCAGGATGATGAAACAGTATTAAACCAACCATATTCACACATATTAAACACTATAAAATACAAAAGACTGGTGGGTTCCGGTGGGCTCATTGGCACCGTATTGGTCTACCGGGACTTGCAGGTTACCAGTTTCATCTCCCACGAGCAATGCGAGCAGGAGAGCTGTAGCAAATGGATCTCCTTGTTGAATCGAGCGAGATTAATGTTTGGTGCTTGGTGGGTGGATGGTCGGGTATCATAGCTTCATAGCTTATTCATAGCTTATTCATAGCTTATTCATAGCTTATCACTCCATCAGTGCTGGATTTGTTTCGATGTTTAATAGGAATAGTGGTCAACTGAAACAAGCCTATCACAGTGTACTGTTCGATTCTATCAATGTCAAACGAAGGTTCTGTGCTAGTGGGCGATCTTCAGGGTAGACACGTTCCATTCCTTACATTGCAGAGCTGGAGGGTTACATTGCTTACGCGTGCATGCTTGTGATTCATCGGTGGGGATTTCCTGGGCTTTCAAACCTGGTTGATGCTGTGAGGGTAGGGCTGGCCAGTTTGCAGCAAAGAAATCTTCCACCAGTAGGCTCTAGACCGTGAAAGCCTTCAGTATCGGAAGCACAGAAAAGGACCTATTCTCAATCCGCTCCACATCCACTGAGGTTAGTCTACATCTTCGGAGAAGGTGGAGCCGGCATGGGAGCATTGGGAGAATGGTTCCTTCGCCAAAACGGCCTATTCAGTTTGAATATGTTAGAACCCAAAAGTTTGAGCTGGTTGCACAAAGACAAATGAAAAGTTGCATGAATTTGCACAAAGATATCGTGTGGTTCTTGACAGCTTGGGGTGGCATCAGTGCCAATGGACATCCCCTTCTATGAAGATGACACCAGACCGAAACTACCAACATGTAACATAACTGTGTTTTATACACATCAGAATATCACAGAATGAAGCACCATTCTCTTACACTGTCCAGAAGTTTTGTGCCTCTCCTGAATTTCCCCTTACCTTGGAACATGTGGCACATTTTTTGCGGATTGCTTGGCTCCACCACGTAGTTATCGACACGATGCAAAGACACAAAATATGTTTAATAAGTTTATAAGCGCGTCGATCGTACACGTACTGTATTTTTTGTCACTGCTGTTGGGTATATCGTTCGCGTGTTTTCAATCGGTACTTTGCTCAAATCGCTAATAGCGTAAACTCGTTCATTTTAGATGGTAGATCCTTGAGATGGCAAAAAAAACGTTACAAGAATAAAGTATGCACCAGTCATGTTCAGACACTATCCCATCAAAGCGCGAACTATGGCTAGCCCCATTTTAAACGCGATCTTGAGCAACCTCATAGGACCTGGGATATGGATCAACAGGATCCCGAATCCAGACAAATTGGTCTATTTTCAGAGCATTTAGGATTGAAGAGAACTAATCAATACGAATCAGATATTTTGTTTGGATATACTAATACTAATCAATACTAATCAATACCAATCATTTAGGATATTTTGGTATCCCGTTCCCAGAATGTCGGGTCAGCTCCATGGAGCCAGGCCGAGGACAATTGGAATTGTTGCCCTTTGACGAAGATTCTGACGCTGTAGAGTTGCCGTGGCCCGGCAACACACGTGGCCCATGTGGCCGGGGATGGCATTGGTTTTGGTTTTGATGTGTTGAAGATACAACCATGTGCATAACAATAATGTTTCGGAGTTTGTTCTTTTGTTATGATATGTTGTAGCGTTTGTACGCCAAAGGGTAAGAAGAACTTTGCGCGGAGATGTATTAGCAACTAGCATGTGCTCAGGACTCAGTGTTGGTTTTCGCTTTGGGGGTCCACAACTTTTGTTGGGCCCAATTTGTTCGGGTTTCCAATCAAATGGAAGACAGGATGTATGCGATGCATGATTTCTTTCAATTCCAAAGATTGCAAAGCCTCAACTTCAGGACCTAAGATTGAAGCGGGGATTCCCTTAATGCCTTCGAGAATGATTTGCCAAGCTATTGCGCTTCAGTGAAGGCAACAGGTGGTTTTGTTCAAAGTTCGAAACCATACAAGTGGTATCAAGTGGTAGTGGCAAATAAAAAGGCAAGTCCGTGCTTGCACATTTTGCATTTTTTGCACTTTGCCACAAGCTCCATTTCGATCAGTAGTTTTGGTCCTTGGCAACCATGCACAAGCAGTTTCCAAAACTTGCTGAGGACAGAGCCCGACATGCTGGTCAGGATCTCAGGTATTCGGAAATGAAAACCTAGCAGGGTTTCATACACTGATTTTGACCCGGAGAATGCCACTTTCTTTTCTCATCCCTGAGTCAGTTGACGAAAGTGGTGAATGATCCATTGCAGAACGCTTACGCTGCAGGTGGTCCTGCGAGCGGATCAGATGCATCACAAGCATCAATCCAATCGAGGCAGGACATTGAGGGGTGGCCGTGTAGCCAGGTCCGTTTGCTCCTATCACAAGTCTTCTTTAGAATACATGCGTTTCTACCCGATCTGGTGGTACAAAATGGAATTTTGTGCTGGATGGCCCATCCCAGTTCTGATCTTTCGTCATTGAACAAGGTGCAAAGGCATTACATAAGTATTTTCGAAATGAGTCATAATGAGTCTAATTTTTGGGCCCTTTGGCCAGAACCCCCTCCAAACCTTTGGCAGCTTCCAGCCATTCCAGGCACGTTTTCCATCGTCAGTTGGATCACCGCAGCCGAGAATTCCACGACGCGTGGCTGGACTGGAGGCCTCAGCAGGACCAGATGCGATCACCAGACTTTCCCATGACATCTGAAGGAAGTCGAAAGATTGGGACCTGGACTTTGACATTAGCAACAACCACAACTTGCCAGTGACAGCTCAAAGGCTTGTACATTAATGTATATAGAATTACGATGAATTACGTATTTACAAATTATTTACAGATATGGCATATATGGTATTAATCATTGGAGGCTCACCTACTTGGCAGCGGCAGGACCTTTTGGGCCACCATCCCCACAGCGCGGGAGTTAGTGGACTGGGCCCAAGAACGTCTCAAGGACATCCGGAGCGCTGGGGGTGCCAGTGATTGGTCAATGGATGGTGGTTGTTACCTGGTTGTTACTTGTCCTTATTGTTATTGCTTGTTATACCAGTAGTACCGCACAAGGCGGTGGCGGAAGTTTCAAAAATAGGAAACCTATAGGAGAGATTGATTGTTGTGAATCACGGATGGCAGAGCGAATCCACTGATTGACCGAAAGGTGGTTGGAGTTGTGTTTGCTGGAATGGTTGCAATGGTTGCAGTGGTCACCTCACCCACAACTGCTGGATGTAGTGTGATGTACTGCAACTGTAGTTGCAGTTGTAGCGTAGTGGAGTTGTAGTTGTGGTGTAATGTAATTAGTGTAGTGTAGTTGCAGTCATATAGTTGTAGCTGTAGTTGTTTTGTAGTTGTTGTTGTTGTTGTTGCTGTTGTAGTTGTAGCTGTAGTTGTTGTGTGGTTGTAGTTGTTGTTGTAGTTGTAGCTGTAGTTGTTGTGTGGTTGTAGTTGTTGTGTGGTTGTAGTTGTAGTGTAGTGTAGTGTAGTGGTAGTTGTAGTAGTAGTAGTAGTAGTAGGTAGTAGGTAGTAGGTAGTAGGTAGTAGGTAGTAGGTAGTAGGTAGTAGGTAGTAGGTAGTAGGTAGTAGGTAGTAGGTAGTAGGTAGTAGGTAGTAGGTAGTAGTAAGTAGTAAGTAGTAAGTAGTAAGTAGTAAGTAGTAAGTAGTAAGTAGTAAGCAGTAAGCAGTAAGCAGTAAGCAGTAAGCAGTAAGCAGTAAGTAGGAAGTAGGAAGTAGCAAGTAGCAAGTAGCAAGTAGCAAGTAGCAAGTAGCAAGTAGCAAGTAGCAAGTAGCAAGTAGCAAGTAGCAAGTAGCAAGTAGCAAGTAGCAAGTAGCTAGTAGTTAGTAGTTAGTAGTTCGTAGTTAGTAGTTAGTAGTTAGTAGTTAGTAGTTAGTAGGTACTAGGTAGTAGTTAGTAGGTAGTCGTAGTCGTAGTCGTAGTCGTAGTAGTCGTAGTCGTAGTAGTAGTAGTAGTTGTTGTTGTTGTTGTAGTTGTTGTAGTTGTAGTTGTTGTTGCTGTTGTAGTAGTAGTACTAGTAGTAGTAGTAGTAGTAGTAGTACTTGTTGTTGTTGTTGTTGTTGTAGCTGTAGTTGTTGTAGTTGTAGTTGTAGTTCTAGTTGTAGTTCTAGTTGTTGTGTAGTTGTAGTTGTAGTTGTAGTTGTTGTAGTTGTTGTAGTTGTTGTAGTTGTAGTTGTAGTTGTTGTAGTTGTTGTAGTTGTTGTTGTTGCTGTTGCTGTTGTTGCTGTTGTTGTTGTAGTTGTAGTTTCTAGTTGTAGTTCTAGTTGTAGTTGCAGTTCTAGTTCTAGTTGTAGTTGTTGTGTAGTTGTTGTAGCTGTAGTTGTTGTAGTTGTAGTTGTTGTGGTTGGTGTTGGTGTTGTTGTTGTTGTTGTTGTTGTGGTTGGTGTTGTTGTTGTTGTTGTTGTTGTTACGCCCCGAGGCGGGCGTGGTTTTTTCCACGTTTGTGCTCTTTGGCAGTATACGTGTTTAACGCTCTTGCCGACTGTAAGATGACGCTACGGAAGACACGTTGCCCAACTTTGTTGCTGACGTCTTGCTACCTTGACCGGGAGGGGGGGTGGGGGGGGGGGGGGGGATGATAACGTTCCTTTCGACTGTAAGATGACGCTACCGAAGACACGTTGCCCAACTTTGTTGCTGACGTCTTGCTACCTTGACCGGGAGGGGGGGTGGGGGGGGGGATGATAACGTTCCTTTCGACTAAGATGACTGACGGACTGAAAGAGCACTGAAAAACAATAATGAACATTGAACCTCAAGCAGATGTTGCGGAATTGCAAAAGTTTTTTTTTGGCATTTTGACATCTTGCAGCAAACGTCAAAACATCATAGATCACAAGCACAAAATACTGTAAATTACAGTGTAAAAAGGTGATTTTTGATTCAATCACCAAGTACACAATTGTAGAAAACCCACGCCCGCCTCAAGGCGGTGTTCCCTTGTTGTTGTTGTTGTTGTTGTTGTTGCTGTTGTTGTTGCTGTTGCTGTTGCTGTTGCTGTTGTCGTCGAAGTTAGGATAGTTAAGTTAGTGAAGTTAGTTAAGTTAGTCAAGTTAGTTAAGTTAATCAGCGTCTACTTTTTCGACATCTTCACGTCAAAAAAGGCTCAAAACCCTCAGTTTTTTACACTTTTGACTTCGAAATGTGCTTCGCGCCACAACGGCGTGCACTTTTTCGACACTTTTTCGACATCTGAACCTCCAAAAGTGGTCCGAGAACGTCAGTTTTTAACACTTTTGACTTGGAAATGTGCTTCGCGCCACAACGGCGTGCACTTTTTCGACATCTCAACTTCCAAAAGTGGTCCGAGAATGGTGTGTTTTGTACATTTTGACTTCAAAATGTGCTTCGCGCCACAACGGCGTGCACTTTTTCGACATCGCAACTTCCAAAAGTGGTCCGCTCCTCTAGTGTTTTGTCCATTTTGACTTGGAAATGTGCTTCGCGCCACACCGGCGCGAACTTTTTCATGTCTCATCTGGCCAGCTGGCTCCGCACCCGCCGCTTTAGCGAGCCTACTTTTCGACCCTCCGGAGCCACAAATCATTGGAAAAACACACTGAATCGCGACTTTCCTATCTTTTCGCGCATCTACCTCTTCTTTCTTCTGATCTTTTCTCTTCTGACTCTTCTCACCTCTGCTTTTCAACTGTCCATATTGTCGGAAGTTTCACTTCTAAACTTCCTTCGATGAGCACCATGAGTTATATGACTATATGATGTATAGAATGTATACATTGGTGCTCATCCGAGTTCATCCGAGTTCATCAGTGATCAGAGTGATCAGACTTATCAAATTTATTCTTGGTTTGGATGCTGTTGAGTTGGACAACGAACAATCGGACCGGCCAGGACTTGCTGGACATGGAGACTCTGGACAAAGACACGGAGATCCCCAGGGAATGGCCCAGTGCCCCAGTGCCCCAGTGCCGTGCGCCGGTTGACAAGTTGACATGGACCTTGCCCATGCAGGGATCTTGGTGCACGAGCTATATGGGATCAAAGATGATCAAGGTCTTGGTTTTTCTTGATGTTTTATGAGGTATTTGTCGCTATTTATCTATTCAGACGTGCTAAATTGAAAGCGCGCTGCGTAGCTACGTTACACACAGCTACCACCTCTAGATTTTGGGTCCGTCCAACCTTCATCGAGAAATTGCAGGCACCAGCAAAGCCACATCCTTTCCACCTAAATGGGGATGGGTTTGGATGGGGCAAACCTAAAATACGTTAAAATACATTCAAATACCATCTCACCTGAGGAATGAACATCCATAAATCCACAGAAAATCCCATCTATTTTTGATGTGAAAGCGCGTGAAAACGTGTGAAAATCAGTCTTGGTATCTATGGTCAGATTTATGTTTTGCAAGCACTGAGGCAGCTGATGATGCGCCACAGTTTCTTCCGACACAATCGGAGTCCCGTGGCCGTGCGCGGCGAGGCCGGAGCATCGAGATTTTAGTCGTTTATTCTGGTACATCCCATGTTTGTTTCCACTGGTTTCCTAAATGTTCGGATATCCAAAATATTAAAAATGTGGCTTTCCTAGTAGAATTGCCACAAATTGGGGTATCCCTCATGCTGAGACAAATCCAAATATGTAGCTTTATGGTGTTTTATGAAAATAAGAGCTGTGGCCAATCAAGAACATGAACTGTGGAAAAAATGAAAACGATTTGGAATGACTTTCAGCCTCAAGTGCTCAATTGACCATCCAGATTCATTGATAGATCCAATTTTCAAACGAAGAGCGTATTGATTGGGACGGGTCTATCAACATTGAGTGGTACTGCAAGACTTGGAGAGGAAGGACCACGTCCCTGACAGCACAGGCTGGACATTTGCCGACCACCAACAACACTCGCGTTTTGCCGGGGGCCTGAGACGAGTTAAGGTGAACATGGATTGAACATGGGGGATTCAACTTTGGCCTGCCATAGCGCTGTACCAACAAGAAATAGTAGGGGCAGCCATTAGTACTTGACAGTTGTTGCATAGCATCAGTAAGGTGCCCAAGGAAAGGTCACAACTTTTGGTTTTCCATGTGTTTGCCATGTCCCTGTTTGTCTATTTGCGAGACCTGAGCACGTTCTTCAGGATTCCGACGCATTCTCGGGGTTTCAGATTTATTCCCGTAACAGGGGTACCGGAATCACTAAGGTGGGATGCCATCAATCAAGGCGCGAAACATGGGGACAAAACTTGGAGGTCGCATGCAAATTCGTGTTGGAACCACCCGTTTTTTGGGCATATCCAAACGGTGGGACCCAGATGAAAAGAAGCAAATTGGGAGATGAAAGGGATGAGCATTGAAAGCTTCTCCAATGGTCTCACAATCCTTGCACCATCTTCGAGAATGTCATGCACCTGCGACATGAACCAATGATCATTTCAAGTAAGATATACATCTGATTTTGCACGTCCCCCTTGGCAGAATCTTCAATTGCCATCCACTTGTCACATTTTGTGACGGCCAGGCTCTGATTTTGTGACAGATATCCCATACCATCGCTGGGATCACGAGCTGTACTACGACTCAGATCCCAACTGTTGGATGCAGGCGCCGGTGATGGCGTATCGGGTGGTACAACGAGGTCGTGTCCTATGGAATTTGGTAATTTTCCGTATTTTCAGCTTTCAGGTTTGGTTTAGATATGGTGAGTGTGAGTGTGTGTGTGTGTATGGACGCAATGATGCAATCCAACATGTTGGTTTTGCTGATCTCTGTGGCTCTGATTCCTGTAAAATCACAGGCCCAGTGCTGGGGCCGGGGTCTCATCAAGTCTGGATCTCAAGCATCATCTCAGCTCACAAGGCCTTGTTGACGATTGACGATCAGCTATGTGGCCAGCTGGGTTTGTTGATAGTGAATTTCCTCTGGAAATTGACCGTGAATGTCCATCTTCTTTCCCAAGGTTAGGCATGCAACCATAGATCATCCAACAGTCCATGGTGTGGGCATTTGTTGAACGTTTCCCAGCACCCCCGGTGGCCCTCCGTGGGCCTGAGCACCAAGGACAAACGTCAAGCACGGTCAGTTCATCGAAGGTGCATTGGAGCACCCCATTTCAGCGGGAGAAGTGGCTTGAATATGTTTGAAGCATCATAAAAACCCACTTCTCATCAAAATCCGTAATTATTGCAACTCCTCCAAATAAAACAATTCAAATCGGTGATCAGCGAAAACCCGTGGAGGTGTGGACCTTTTCGACAATAAGTTCTTCGGTGTGCCCGGGGCCTCACAGTGATGCCCATCCCGGTAGTTTCTACCCACTGCCGCAGGGATCATGGGGATCCCCGAAATCCACCGATTCAATGGTGATGCCACGAGGTCCAACATGGAAGCCACTGGAATGGATCCCATGCAGAGACACATCTTGGAGACCAGCTATGAGGACAACCGGGGACAACCGGGATCTTTCAATGCGCTTGCGACATTCCTCTTTCACAGCCTGTATCCTATGATTGTTAGGTTTAACTACGTACCAGGTACCTGAACATCAATCAGCAATCAACAAGCACTTTCAGATATGAAACAATGAAATTGATTTGCTGTGTGCCAACCCCTATAGATTTTAGATGCATACACATGTTGGGAGATACAGATTGCAAATCAAAGACCTTTTGGCATCTTTACAAACGAATCTGGCAGGGGCTTTTCATGGCAGGCTACACCAAGAAGGCCCCAACTGCTGTTGAGCCGCTTCTACAGATGTGACAACACCATAAAACAGCTGGTAATCGAGCCCAGGACCCTTTTGCTATAGCTTCAGTTGGCAACGACCAAAAGTTCAGCTCATGTTCTGAAGATAGAAAATCTGTGACTGTTTGCTAGACCCTCATGGGCAAGTACATTGCCGTGTTCACCGGTTGTCCGGAAACTCAGCAGTTGCAGGAGTTGCGGCCTTTTTTTTGATGGGATCCCCGTGACGAAATAAAAATCAAGCCATGGCTGGAGGTACAAATCCTGAGTGGAACTACATCGACAAAGAGGCCTCTGAGTCAGCTGAGTTTTTTCTGGTCAAAGTTTGTTAGCCAACCGGGACCCACATGTTTCATGGTGACCAACCATGACCAACATCCAACAGTATCCATACTTTAACCGTTAACAGGTAACAACCGTTAACAGTATCCCAGAACCCAAAGCACGAATCCACGATCTGTCGAATCTATCCATCTCAGATCCTCGGCCAGGCCGGTGCCTGTTCCGGAACTGGAAGCTCACAGGCGCAGCAGCATCGTGTCACAGATCCCTTGAAAAACTGTGGGCCCTGTAGGCATTTGGGTCTGGAAGTTTGGAAATCTTCGGATACTCTTGAAGTTTTCTCAGTTGAAAGGCCATTTCAAATCGAACAACGGGACATCGTCACCAGGCCATTACCTCCAACCGAACGTCCTTCTTGTTGGGCATCATGGGTGCGGCATCTCAGCCACGAAGAGCATAGGGTAGTAGAGATCTTACTGAACATCCTTGGGAACTTAGGGTTGGCCTTGGGGATGGCCATTCCCTACATATTTCATCCATAGATCCCAGTATTCCATGATTTTTACGCAGATGAATGGTGATGAACATCCATCAATCCCCAATCATTTCCCATAAATATACAAACAAATATACAATACAGTTATATTATACATATATATATATATTATGTGTTATTATAGACTTAGATATCTTTTTGTTGGGATTTGCTGGGAGATGACCGGAACAGATGACCGAGGTCCCAGCACCTCCATCGACTGCGATCAAAGCTCAGCTGCCAGGGGCACCCAGCACCCAGCAGGGAAATCCGCCTGTGTCGGGGGAAGCCATAGATACATTCCAATCATCCAAGAATATCACTGATGTAACTGGATTCATGATGAATTTTGGTGAGTTTTCTGTATCAGATCTCAACTGGAGTGGAATACCTGCTTCATTGTCATCATACGAATTATGCTGTTCTTTGTTTTCATACTGGTCTTGTGATTCACTGTCATAGTCCGCTTTTTTTCTTCTTTCTCTTCGTGGTCGTCACAGCCAACACCGCAACCACAGAACCCTCACAAATTAAATAAACGAACGATCCAGTAACAACTATCCACAATCATCATTTTGGGGTTGTCTCTAAATTTAGAACCCCAACATCCCAGGGTTTTTACCATTATTTTCACCACATGTTCGCCATGTTCGAATGGCCATGAATCACCAGGGCATGGCGTTGATGGTGGGCGCCACTGCCGTCACTCCTGCCACCGAGCGTCGCACCGAAAGCGGTGGCGACAGCGAGGCGTGGATCCGTATGAAACTTGAAACTGAAGTTCCTATACCATAAAAATTTTGCAGTGAAGAAGCATCCGATGCTATTAGAATTCTATACATTGGTGATGTTCATATGAAATGATGGTTCAAACGTCACAGCGTGATGGTGTTTTCCTTCTTGAAGACACACATTTCACCGCTCCATGTTGAATGAGTATAAGGTGATGTTGAGGATATGTTGTGGATTTGTCATCAACAATGACCCTGGCCCGGGTACAAAACCAGTCTTGCAAGCGGTTGAGGCAGCAATTTGCGGCGGTGTTTTCCTGCAGATGACGCCCTTCATGTGGTTTTGGGTCTTAGTTTGGCGTCAGTTAACTGAGTTATCTGATCTTTGCGCCAAAACGTTGGGTTTTAGCATATTATGACAGAATTCTCAGAGGTTCAATGCTTGCTGTTGCCAGATATTTCAACTCCATTGGCTTCCCTTGGGTGGTCTTTTTGGATTCCTCTAGTCCTCCTTTACACTCTGCCCACAACGGCCGTCTTGACTCCACTGGTCCATTACGCACACGCGCTTACCAAACACGGTTTGAACTTCCCATCTAATCTCTGTGAGGGTTAGAATCTATGTCTTCTTTTTTCCCTCTTCAGAACACATGCCATCAAGAAAATTCTCTTTCATGGCTTACATTTTGGGAGCGTTGTTCTCTATGCATCTCTCCTTAAACCCATTTTCAATGCCTTCGCTGTCAATGCATGATTCAGTCTTGCCAGCTTCTTTTACAGTCACTCTTATGCCTCGACATTGACAGCCATCATCAATGGGGCAGAATTTGTTTGTCATACCGCATCGCCACCTCAGTCCTTACCCTTTTTATGACGGGACATGTTGCGGCTTGTGGCTGAACAATGTGCCATTACCCCAGCTATGGCTTCCATTTGGGGGGCATTTTTTAACCCTGAAGTATTCACACTCCGTTTTTTCTGTTGTTTGGTTAGAGAACCGTTCCTTTGTATCCCATCTCTGTGTAGATTTGGATCTATGTGCTCTGTCTCTTTCATCGCGCTGCTACACGATGCCACCAAGCGCCCCCCATGAATTCCTTATTTGTCGATACCTATCGTGGCTTCCAGTTTCGTCTACACCTACGATCACAACTACATACCCTTCGTTCTCCCTCGTTTTCAAATATCAGACACATTTTGCTCTGGAAAAAATACACTGTCGCTGGCTGAATCGAATTCCGTTCACTTTTCCATTGCAATGTTGGCACAGCCCACGTTCGAAGCTTAAAGAGCTGAGGCCAAGATTTCAAGCCTACATGAATCCCAATGGTCGCTGTTTTTCCTTCGACCAGGCCTTGGTGGCAGAGAGTCACAATTGAAAACACGGTTGCGGTCGTTGGATGAGTGTCTTGATATGTGTTGATATGTTCTGATGCTTTTGCGTCATTTTACCGTGGTTTGGAGTGTGGTTTGATCAGTTAAGTGCCCCAAAATCAACTGTTTGTGCGTTACTACAAATACCAAGTCCCTTTATGTCCATATGTGAGCGGGGTCAAGTCCGTAGCCGAAGATAGGACGGGATGAGTCAGATGAGATGCTCGATATGTTCGATTTGTTCGATCTTTTTCCTCCAAGCCTTCCGCATTCGTTTCTCGCAGTGCGCCAACGGCTACGTCCGTGGCGAGTGCTGTGCTAGCGCACGGCTGCTCAGTGAGGAACAACTTGGAGGCCTTGCCATGCGTTGCCCAGAAATGGGCTATACATGGACTATACAACTGTATACTTTTCACCTCATTGCAATTAAGAGCACTTGGAGCATACCAAGAGACATGCAAGGATCTATTCTGGGCAAGATAATGATTATTATGGGATTTAGCTTTAGCAATGATTTAGTCGTATTTCAGTGGTGTAGATGACATTTTCAGACCATGAAGGTGGCCATCTTGGGCCGCTCAGGCTGCTTTGAAGCCCTACGCAGAGAAGACGAAGTCTGGCGATCTCTCGGTGATTGAGGGGCCCTGCATCGGCACCTTGGCCAAGGACAGTCGACGACAAAGTCTTTCAAAGGGTACGTTAATTGCAATGGATTTTATGGATCTTAGAATCCTGTCCAAAAAGAGTTGATGCAAAGTAAAAAAGGCTTTGGTCGAAAACAGCGATGTTCATCCCCAATAAAACGCTCGAGGCACCATGGTGGGTTGGCGCATGACCAACAACGGCCGCTCCGCTGGGCTGCACGCACCTAGCGGACCCGCTGAGCAGGAGGTGCCTGAGATCCAAACAAACGCAATAATTGGTGAAATAAGTTGAATAAGATGAATAAGTTGAATAAATAAAACAGAAGAAAACTAACAAATTATACAAATTCATGTAAGTTCACTTGAAACAGCCTGTCGAGCTTACCTCGGATCATTTCTCCTTTGAGCAGCTCAGTGGACTTGCCCCAACGCTGCAGGCCATAGCAGATGCCATTCGGCATGCGGGCATTTCACCTTTGGATTTAGATGCGATGGAGTGCCATCCCCAGCTGTGTTGGATCAGCACCCTGCGGATGGCGGACGCTGTTTGATCTATAAAATTCAATAGCTAGGGCACCCCAAAACACACATCAAGCAACAAACCTACTGAACCAAGAACTACCGGTTGCAATTTCCATATGCGGTGGTGATATCCATGCTTGCTTGCGAAGAAAAAAATTATGCAGGTCCTTTTGCTGCTGATATTGTTATTTTTCCCAACCCATATCAAGGAAACATCCCATGATCCCTGCCAATGCTTTGATCTTCGTGTTTCTTGTCCCGCAACTATCCCCCACGTTGATATCCATACTACCAGACCGTTAGTATCAGGATGTTTGGTGGTTGACAGGTGCCACTCAGCTGGCCACCTGCTCTCCGATGGAGTGGAGGCGTGAGATAACTGCAGCGGTGTTCCACGGGTGATTCAATTGCTACTTGGTGGTTCCTTGGGCAGTACCTGTGTGGAGAGAGGGTGATCAAATTCCGGGACTTTTGACAATTCGTTTCATGCTCATTAGCTCTGTGGTCTGAAGATCGCTTAGAGCCCCTGCGGAGTAGCCATTGTGATCATTTGCATCTGTCTCAACGCAGCACTGGAACTTGAGATTCAGAGCTCCCACAGCTTAGTTGGTGGGTATTGAATTTCAGGGGGTACGTGGACCTATCTACTTGCTAATGGTTCATTGCACCAGTCGCAACTGATGACAAGTATGTTATGCCATATGTATTCATATGAGACGTATGCATATTATATATATACACATATTATTATGGATGTGAATCCTCCATGCTTCAAGAGCACTTGACTTTGTCTCAACCTCCTTGCGCGTCTCATCGACTGCCACAGGTAGTGTCTGCCACCACAGTGTGCCGAGGAATGGAAGGCCACGGGGTTGTCCGGAAGGGAAAACCTGAGATGCCAGGAGCCCTAATGGATCTCCATGGAATAGCTGGCTTGAAAGCAGTGTGAATAGTCTTGAGTTGCATTCCCCAAGAGGGATCCAAATGCCAAGTGTTGAAAGATAAGGCAAGGCTTCAAAACGTCGCAAGCAGCAAGCATGTGTGGCTAAGCGGCTAAATTCAGAGGAAGCGCCTTCAGCAGGGTGCTACTGAACGGTTGCCTTGAGCAGGTGGTGATAGAGAAGTGCTGATCCTTGGTAGTATCAAGACCAATGCTGGCAACTCAGGACCCATCGATTTTGCTCACGGGAAGATCTGCTGAGGCTTCCAAATTAAAGGACCGGATAACCCCACATGTTACCAACTTCTTTAGACTTAGACTGACCATAGAAGAGCAAGAAGGGAAGAGGAAGTATAAGAGTGATGGAGCGGTGATGGTGGGTGAGTTTGTGTGTATGTATGTATGTTCATGTACAGTGAGTGAGTGAGAGTGTGAGTGAGTGATGCGAGTGTGGTGTGTGTGAGTGAGGGATGTGAGAGTGAGTGAAGTGAGTGAAGTGAAGTGAAGTGAAGTGAAGCGAAGCGAAGCGAAGCGAAGTGAAGTGAAGTGAAGTGAAGTGAGTGAGTGGGTGAGCGAGGGAGCGAGGGAGCGAGGGAGCGAGGGAGCGAGGGAGCGAGGGAGCGAGGGAGCGAGGGAGCGAGGGAGCGAGGGAGCGAGGGAGTGAGTGAGTGAGTGAGTGAGAGTGAGTGAGTGTGTGTGCGTGTGTGTGAGTTGTGAGTGTGAGTGAGTGAGTGTGTGAGTGTGTGAGTGAGTGAGTGAGTGTCTGCGTTCTCTTTTCCGTTCCCGGCACAGACCGGAAACATCATAACTGCATGGCATAACTTAAAAGTGATTTCAATAACCTACACCAAGTCAAGTCAATGTGTGGAGCAAAAACCCCACACGTCAATGTGAGGAACAAACTGTTGGTGTGCCTGACATATTCAACACCATACATGTTTAACACACATTCGAAACGGCCTCGCCTTTCCAGCCTTCCGACACGCTATCAAAACGATGGTGTGCTCACCATACTTTCGCTGACCAAAGTAATGTTCTGCACTCTTTCGAGCGCAGCCGCACATTTTGTGAATTCTTTCTGCATGCCCTGTGGCTGGTAAACATCGCTGGCACATGATGATGATCATGATGATGATGATGATGATGATGATGATGATGGAAGTGAAGCGAACTGAGTGAGAGGGTGAGTGAGGGAGGGAGGGAGGGAGGGAGTGAGGGAGTGAGTGAGTGAGTGATTGAGTGTGTGTGTTTGTGTGTGGGTGATTGAGTGTGTGTGTTTGTGTCGTTGGGAACCGGCTTCCAAGTCCGTTGAAAGCAAATTTCTAAAAAAAAACACTCATCATCAAAACTCCCGGAACTGGAGCTGCAGCCCAGAGGCAAGAGCCTGCCTTGGAGTAGTTGTTCACGGAGGTGCTGAGTCAGGCGACGAACCGACCTGCCCCCCGCCAAGGTGGGGGAACCATCCTAGCCGCTAGCCCCTGAGAATATGATAATAGGAACGGGCAATAGTTACATATATAATATATATGTTTGAACAGTGTAAGCAAATCGCTAAGGTTGTCAAATCGAAATATTCCATAGCTGTGAGACAATGATTCGACGATATGCACCGCATCACAATACGTGACCAAGTGTGTAATGTCATGGCGAGCCTAACTAAAACTTTTGTCAGTCCCGAGATTGTCCTGCAACAGCTTGACGCGATTACTGCTTGCAGCAGCTGAACATTGTCCCACGCCTGCCACGCAAAAGAGGCGGAGCCCGAGGGACGCCAGGGCGTACATCCGACCCCTTGGCAGTGCACATTGTCCCACGCCTGCCACGCAAAAGAGGCGGAGCCCGAGGGACGCCAGGGCGTACATCCGACCCCTTGGCAGTGCACATTGTTCCACGCCTGCCACGCAAAAGACGCGGAGCCCGAGGGACGCCAGGGCGTACATCCGACCCCTTGGCAGTGCACATTGTCCCACGCCTGCCACGCAAAAGCGGCGGAGCCCCAAGGGACGCCAGGGCGTACATCAAACCCCTTGGCAGTGCACATTGTCCCACGCCTGCCACGCAAAAGAGAGCCCGAGGGACGCCAGGGCGTACATCCGACCCCTTGGCAGTGCACATTGTCCTTGCCACGCAAAAGAGGCGAGCCCGAGGGACGCCAGGGCGTACATCCGACCCCTTGGCAGTGGCCACGCAAAAGACGGCGGACGCCGGGACGCCAGACGCGTACATCCGACCCCTTGGCAGTGCAGATTGTCCCACGCCTGCCTACGCAAAAGACGGTGAGTGAGTGAGTGAGTGAGTGAGTGAGTGAGTGAGTGTGAGTGAGTGAGTGTGAGTGAGTGTGAGTGTGTGAGTGAGTGTGAGTGAGTGATGTGAGTGAGTGTGATGTGAGTGAGTGAGGTGAGTGAGGTGAGTGAGGTGAGTGAGGTGAGTGAGGTGAGTGAGGTGAGTGAGGTGAGTGAGGTGAGTGAGGTGAGTGAGGTGAGTGAGGTGAGTGAGGTGAGTGAGGTGAGTGAGGTGAGTGAGGTGAGTGAGGTGAGTGAGATGTGAGATGAGTGAGATGAGATGAGTGAGATGAGTGAGATGAGGTGAGTGAGGTGAGATGAGGTGAGTGAGGTGAGTGAGGTGAGTGAGGTGAGTGAGGTGAGTGAGGTGAGTGAGTGAGTGAGTGAGTGAGTGAGAGTGAGTGAGTTGTGAGTGAGAGTGAGTGAGAGTGAGTGAGAGTGAGTGAGAGTGAGTGAGAGTGAGTGAGAGTGAGTGAGAGTGAGAGTGAGTGAGAGTGAGTGAGTGAGAGTGAGTGAGAGTGAGTGAGAGTGAGTGAGTGTGAGTGAGTGTGAGTGAGTGTGAGCGAGTGTGAGCGAGTGTGAGCGAGTGTGAGCGAGTGTGAGTGAGTGTGAGTGAGTGAGTGAGTGAGTGAGTGAGGGAGGGAGGGAGGGAGTGAGTGAGTGAGTGAGTGAGTGAGAGTGAGTGAGTGAGTGAGTGTGAGTGAGTGAGTGAGTGAGAGTGAGTGAGTGAGTGAGTGAGTGTGAGTGATGGAGGGAGGGAGGAGGGAGGGAGGACGGGAAGGAAGGAAGGAGGACGAGGAGGAGGAGCGGATACAGAACTAAAAACAAAAACCCCACACATCAATGTGGGGAATAAAGTCACCTGTTGGTAGTCATTCTTAATATTCTTAGAATCATTCTGGTAAAGGTCGAACCACTTACAAACATCTTCACATCCCCCCTTTAGATTGTTCAGTATGGCGCTTGCACACGATCCCAGGTTGGAATACAGCAAGAAGCTTGTGGCATCACCGCGTTCCTCAAGGCCTGGCTGCAGACAGTTGCTGAACTCCAAACCAAAATTCGCTGCATCTCTACGTAGTTTTTCCATAAGTGTACGCATTTAACTTGTATACTGTACCAATGCATAATCATGCAAATACTGCATACAGAATTGATGTGTTCAGTGGGAGTGGGGCCCAGCTGGATAGGGTGACGACCTCAACCGCTGTTGCCTGTTCAGGTCTTGTACAACATCAGCTATGCCAACAATGCAGCAGTCCCCGGAGAGACGGGTAAGTCTGAAACCTCTTCGCCTGTCCATACACGTTACATGTCACATGACAATGTTGGGGAAAGGCACTTTTGGACCCACAGTATGACCTGGCAATTTGCAGCCAAAATCGGTTTTATTTGAGGTGTGCTTTTTAGGCAATCTAACCCACTACCACCCATAAAACACGGCGAAAGTCGATTCCCATGCCAAGGCACCCACCATCCATTTGAAGCAGCTGAATCCGCACATCGAGTGGGGGAGCTTAGGGTGAGGATCTCACTGAAAGATGACGAAGGAATGTATGGATTCCTGTCGTTTATGTCTTTGACTTGGAGAGGCGCCAAAGCGCCAAACAGCTCATTTTCCCGAAAAGTCGACACAGTTGACACAGCTGACACTGAAATCATTTGCAATCGGCTGTAACATCCTGTAACCCGCAAAGACCAAGCAATCATGCTGAATTCAAGCTGGCAGTTGCAGCTCGTTGCGGTACACTGCCCAGGTTAGGCGACAGCGCGGTGTGTTTCAACACCGAGGTGTCTGTGGGAGAGGGTGAACATGAGTAGGGTCCAGCAGCGAATAAAAAGTTGTGGGTATTTCTTGGATCGCTGAAAGAGACTGATGGGTATACAACCTAACAGATGTGAATGCGTGCATGTGTGCAATAGGGATAGGAGAGAGGAGGGAGAGAGAGAGAGAGAGAGACTCAGACAGAGACGGGGACAGAGTCAGAGTCAGCGGGGTATCAATCAACGATCATTTGAAAGGGTGTAGACGGAATGGGCATGGGGAGGTAATTAGGGATGTTCGAGCAACGAGAAGGGGACTTGTCCACGATGAAATTCCAATAGGTAGATCAATAAACCAATACATGATAAATGTCTTGTCTTTGACTGAAACGTCACAAATTTGACCAAGTTCAACTAACTTTGAGCCTTGGGGCAAAGAAACCACACTGATCGTTTTTCACTTCCGTTGAAGGTACCAAGAATCCCCATGGACTGAATGGTGGTTCCATGTCTTGCTGCATTTCTTGAGTGCTAGGGCAAGTTGTTCAGGACATGACAAGCTTGCGAAATGATAAGTGAAGTTCTTGTGTTTTGCTGGAGATGCAGCTAGTTCAACTTCCGGGACTCAGGGTTACAGACTTACGGTTTCTAAAAGAATGGGGATTCACCAAGCATGGCCAGAATGGCCCCAATCTCAAACAGCACCTGTAGACTAGTGACCAGTGGTTGGCGATCCCACTTGTGAATGGATCTGAAGGGCTTGGTAAAAATTGAATGCAAAACATCAACTTGGCAAGCCCCCTGTGTCAATCACATCGGAAACATTGATCAGATGACGACTTGATTGCTTTTCTTGGATCCAAGCCATGGGTTAATTGGCGGTTGCTCTGTTTTTTTAGGCCCGGGCTCGCCTTCCAGCTACTCTCTAGCAGTGGCTAATGGCAGCATGTTATGCCGCGGACTGTTTCCTTCAAGTTGGAGTCCAGCTGCATTCAGATGCAGTCACTGCAGTCTTGACACACAAACCCTTGACCCATGAACTTAGATCCACATGGCTGTTTCTGCCTCACTTGGTCAATCTATCGGATGCACAAGCGCAATTCAAGACGCACATTGCCAAGCATTTGTTGACAGACTCAGCAGTATCTCACTTGTTGGAGCTGGAAGAAATGGGCCAAGGCATGTCCTAGTCTTTCTCAGTTTCTGGCAGCCTCCTTTGTTGCTATGCGGTTTGCCAAAGCGCCACAACATCCCACGGTGAAATCTGGTTGCCTCACTAGTTGGATGGCGTTCCTCAGTTTGGAACAATATTTCCCGAGTCTTCCGATGGGTCATGACATGTCATGACTTGTCGGGTTCTCAGAGTATGAGCGTCGCGGTGCAGTTCTTTGTGGTCGCCATCGCTGGGCTGTTCACCGTAAGCTTGTCCGATCGCATTGGCCGACCGGCGCTGATAGCAGGTTACTTGTCAAACTTAAGATATGTGTGCCTTTGCCTTGTCCCAAAGACGGTATAGTTGAACAGGTGAACGCATGTTTGTTTCAGGAAAATTCAGACGTGTTGATGTTCTTTTGGTTTTGAAACTTGAAAGTTTCGACGCTTCTGTGAACTGCCCCACATTTATCTTCACAATTTGTGTCACAATACTCCACAGAGCCTTCCGCAGGTTTGTTCGTTTTGGCTTTGGGCCGCAGAATGGTTCGACCGGATCTGTGGCCTTGGCTACTTCCCGCACCGCCCACGCTTGGGGATGATTGGGGCTCTGTGCCCTGGCCTGGGCTCTGTGTATCTCTGTAACGCTAACACCATGGCATTTGCATGTTGGATATTTTTGTTTAAATATGATTAAATCATATTATGGGAGATGCAGCTGACAATATGGGTCGGATGATGCTTTCATGCAACCTCTTGGACTGAAGAGTACATGGTTGAAATGTGTCACATTGATCCGCCTGTGTCTTTTGACGGCGAAAGGTTTCGCCAAAGCGGGGAGGTTTTGTTCCTCAACCTGCCCTAGTTGACCTTTTGTGCGAAACATGTGTGCCCGTTTTGCATGGTGTTTTTCACCTCGTTTATGCATGACAAGGCAAGTGTTGACCTTCTTGGTCAGTCAGCATGTGGCCCCGATTCTTGGTGGCTTGGCTGAAGCTGGCACTGCTTCTTGCCCTTGGAGAATCCTGGGCTCTGCGTGGTCCTGGCTGGTCAGCTCCAATATGGTGGCAGAGGTAACGGCCTTATCCATTGCCTCATTCATGTTGGTTTGGGCAGCGTGTCTCCTTATCTTCGAATGGGATGCCATCAGGTCTGCCAAAGGCTCACTGCTCACCAAATAGCCACAGTTCAACTTTTACTTGGTGCTGCCGTTGCAATTATTTCTCTTGTATTGTCAGCCGGTTTCTTGAATTTTTTGCGGGTCTATTTCTTGGCATTTTTTCTGCAATCTGTGGTGGAAACGTCCAGCATAGTACCACTCGCGGTACTTTATTTTGACCCCCTCGCAGATTGTACTGGCGCGGCTGTGTCTATTGAAATTTTATTCAAAAGTGTACCACCTTGCATTTATTGCATGGTGCGCACTCCGTCCTTGATTGCTGGCATCAAGAGCTTCATGACTTTGCAATCATGCACTGCAGCCTCTGCATGTGTTTTCCTTGCCCCAGTTGTCCACACGGTTCTTTGGATGTTCTTTGGATAACTGGGGCAACACAGCCAATGGATGTCAATTCATCAAGACAGCCAAGTTGCGATGGATGGCCTGTTGAAAACATGTGTTGCCGATGCGGAGTTCAGCCGTGTTCTTTCACTAAACTGTTTGGAAGATCACATCTATGATGAGTCATGATGAATCATAGTCAACACCTGGTACTGGTATTTTTTCAGCACCCTGCAGTACAATCTTTCCAGAGATGGAGTCGCACTACTCCATGGACTGCCATGATCTAAAGCTCACCCCAGCAGGTGTCTTTATGACTGTGGCTTTTCCAGACGTTTCAGATCACTCATCAACGTGAGGTTGTTAGGTGAATTGCGTAGAAGCTGCAACCGCTCCATTCAGATGATGGTATCCTTTAATGGTTTTAGTGCTTGTTTCTAGGGCATGCTGAATCCCCATGTATAGTGATGCATTCGCAGGTTGGCTGCTTGGTATCTTAGCTGCTTCCTGTCGCTGAGATCCAATCCTTGCAGGCGTTGGCCTACAAAGATAGCAGGGCTTTCCACGGCTGTGGCACACGTGGTCTTGGCGGCACCAACGTGGCCCCTGCCATGTGTGAAGTCGGACATGCCAAGGGTGCAAGGACCTGCGCAAGGACGCCCACGGATGGATTGTTAAAGTATTGTTAAAGTATTCACAACGTTGTCTTCACAAGTGCAGTTTGAGAGTCAATGGCTCAAATCTAGCAATGTGACAACGCAGTTGTTCTGAATACAAATTCTGTAAGACCTCTTGGGGGATGGGTCCTCATGGGACATCATGGGTCCTGTGACTCGTGCCAGATCAACATGATTTGCTGGTACTCCGCCGATGGCTCTCGCGCCCTCAGCCTAAGCCAATGGGCGTTGTAGAATCCGTTTATTCGAGTTGACATCAAACATGTCTTCCAGTGTTATGACTTTGATCATTTTTTCAATGTTTGATGAAGTTTGGAGGGAAAGAAATCCATCCTCTTCTCAAATTGTTCACTATGAGCAACATCAAAGGGATTGTGGATCAAGATGGAGGCCCACCATGTAAAGCTCAGATCTACAGCCCTTTTGCGAATTGATCTCAACTTCGATGTATTTTCTCTTTGCTAGGTTATGGCTTCAAGATCTTTTCAAAATCTTTCGATGAATTTCAGCACTTTTTCCAAGGTCCCAATCTTTAAACCGAAGATGGAGCGTGCCTCCTTCGCATATTGGCCTGGAGGTGGGGCGTTCTCAAATTGATCAGCCGAAACTAAGAGCTGCTGCTACAGAATCGCATGACATGTTGGATTATGGAAATTATGTTGGATTAAAATGATTAAAATGGATTAAAATGGATTAAAATGGATTAAAATGAACTAAAGATATTGCGATGCTGTGAGTGATTGGGTGCAGGCGGCGGCCTCTTAGACAGCGAGTACAAAGCCTCAGAGGTGCCGGTTCCAACATCCACTGGGGACCACCAGGATCCTTGTCTTTTTCAAAATCCATCGATTTCTTCGGTGATTTTTGAGCTGAGTTCGGGCGTCCTTGCTGCGTTTCCGTGCTTTTTCCATGATTTACCAGCTTCTTCTTTGAAGAAGCTTTCACTGACGCCGGATCTTGTTTCTAAGCCGATCTCAGCCTGCCTTACCGCAGGGCTATTTCATTGTGGGCTCATGGAGCAACTGGCGAGAACCAGAAGAGATGGTTTGGAGCTCAGACGCACCAGAATCACTGCAGGTACAGAATGCTCAGCTTTGGTTGGATGTTGAATATTGCTGAATGATATTGTTGGGGTGACCCGCCATGCAGATAAAAGAGATCTTTCAGGAATTTGAAGTCGGTGATGCTCCCATTTGCCATGTAGTTATGCGTTTATCAGAGGTGACTTGTCATTTGATTCTCCAAGATTGATGTCAACATCACATTGGATTTTAACATGTCTTAAATTTGGCGATATGGATTTTTATTCCTGGATGGCGTGTGCACTCTTGCGGGGCTTCGCATTCACTCAAAGTTCATTCTTGATTAATGTGGGAGCCGTTCATGCCCCGGTGATTTGTTGTTCCGTTCTTGGAGATGTGTCGTTTGAAGCCGCTTGTACTCCCATACGGTGCTGATTTTTCATGTCTTTCAAAGAGCGCGCGATGATCCCAAGTGACGAGTGCCAACACATGCAGTAAGGAAAGGGTTCAACTTCCCAGATTAGCGCAGATTAACCCAGATATCCCGATTGTTCTGGGTTGAGATCTTGGGGCCCTTGGAAGGTGAAGCAGAAAGATGGCTCCTACTCCGCCGTGGCCAGGGGCTCTGCCACGGGGATCGGTTCCAACAGTCCCAGCATTGCTCAACTTGCGCCCGTGGCGCTAGGCGTTTAAAACCTTAAGTGTTTGGATTGAATCGAACAAACTGTTGAGAGTTTAGAATAGGAACATGGTATGGTATGATCAGTTTTGTTGGTAGCTGCCCTCCCAATTTTGCACAACTCAAGAAAACATATTAAAGGACACATGCGACACATGCGCACCTGTGATGCAATCATGAATTTGACGAGCCCCTTTCCTACACAGCCTGCAGGTCACTCTGGGCGCGTCCCGGAAAGAGGCGTGGTTTTGTCGTTTAAACAACCCAAGTGGCCTTGTCAAACAATGGTAGACTCGCTGCCATTTTATGTCCAATTTGATGGTGACCGTGAGGTTTGAAGCCATTGGATTTTGGTGTATCCCCGTACTTTGCGACAGACGGTGTTGAGTGCGTTTCATTGTCTCATCGCAGTCACTGTGGAACCGGGCCTTCTAGAGGCCTTCCATATCCTGCTGGATGGTGAGCCAGACAAAGTACTTCATCCAGAGAGGCAGCATCGGTCATGGGTCATTTGCTTGCCTGCAGGGAACAGCTGACATTTCCAAGGAAAAGGATTGGAAAAGCTGTATGAATACAAGGGGACCAACCCAGATAGATTTGCGTTTGTCCTCTTCTTCATGCCATTTGAGGCGGATTGGAGTGGCATGCCGCTTCAAATGTTTGAAAGGGCTCCAAGTGGCTGAAAGTGGCACTATCTGAGATGATACGCTGTCAAGCGGCCCCAAACATCCTCGTACGGTTTTGGTTCATTTTGAAGCTATCATGTAAGTGTATACGATCATGTATGTGTATACGCATGTCGTGGCCGCGGCTACAAAGCACTAGTCATTGGATGGGTACATGCATAGCACGTTTCTTTTCTAAAATCGCATCATACATGGTTGCTTTGTATCGCTTTACGCTCATCACACTGACGAATGTGTGTGTGTGTGCGTGTGGAGCGCACTGTGTGCACGAGCAACAACTGCATTATTCACATGTCCTAATGCAAGGGCGCGCATAAGCCGGATTACTCCCGCCCTTTCGCAAATGGCTTCTTCATTTCCTTTTTCAGCGAATGAGATATATATTTCACAAGAATCCTAGCAAACACAAGCAGTAAAAGCGAGATCCCAGCAAATAAGCCCAGGTAAACACAAGAAAGACACCGAGAAACTGAGGTTCCCAAACATATTTATCAAACACAAGGCCCTTCAAGCAAAGGAGGTTCAAAGTTTCAATTTCAATAGGAAACGGACAGCCTCTTTCGATCAAAAAGCGAAGGGCCACTAATCAAGCACAGTTTCAGCATACCTTAAGACAACCAAGACATGCGAAACTGGAAAGAAATCAAAAGACTACGGGGAAGACCCGGGCAAGGAGGAAAGAATCAACAAGCAAGACCCATGTAACACAGACAAACTCAAGGAACCAAGATGCAGGTAACAAAAGAGACGCACAACAAGCCAACAAAGAAACCTAGCATAGCGAAAGGAACCTCAGAACGAAAATCTTTGGCGCTTAATTCAGAGGAAACCAGACCAGCCAAGACCCATGTAACAAAGGAAGAAGACAACAAACGCGGCAAAGGGAGTGCAACAAAAGGGTCTGCAAGAATCGGCCCAGATGACAAAAAGAAGTACTGGACAAAGGTCTCTCGCGTGATCAGAGGCAGATTCAATGCACCACAACAGTCCCACTCAGTGAGAAAATCACCAAGTAAAGACACACGCAAAGGTTTGAGAAACGCAAACCAAGATAATTGGAACAAAGAAACTCAAAATAGAGACCCAGGATGTTGTGAACCTCGCGATCCCAACTCAAAAGATGAGTTGAAACACTCGCTGTAGCAGGGGTGTTGCTGACAGGCATTTGCTGTCGGCTTTGCGATTTCGTCGACAGCAAAATCGCACATAGACATCATAAACACTTCATAAACGCTTCATAAACTTAAACATTTCAAACATGTCATAAACAGCTCATAAACACTTCATAAGCAGTTCCTAAGCAGTTCATAGACAGTTCATAAACAGTTCATAAACACTTCATAAACACTGCATAAACACTTCATAAACACTTCATAAACACTTCATACACAGATCATAAACCATTCATAAGCATAGATTAATCTTAGACATTTACTCAATTTATTATCAATATCTTTCAATCTTAGGATCGCCTCGGTTGCAACACGATGTCCTGTGGCATTCGGGTTCTGTCTCTACAAGGGCGATTTAAAAGAGATGTAAAGAAACTACGAACACGCGCAAGGAGAATGACGGCAAAAAACCCAGCTACAACAAGAGAAATATAGAAATTTAACAACTGAAGATGTGAAGATCTATACAGTCTATGCAGCTCAAAATTCAACAAGCAAGGACAGCATGCCAAGAGTCCACTCCCAGGCAATCTAACCTGGTGGTTCAATTTCAGTTGGCAAGATCCTTCACCAAAATTCTTTGGGGAAAAAGCGCGCTGAAAAATTCTACTTTCACAATCTCATCTAATGGAAAACTACTAGTTACTATCTTCATGTCGGTTCCCTCCGTGATGTTTCTGTGGCAAAGAGAGTGAAGTTTGGTGAGCCTCTGAGCTGCTGCCGAAACGCTCGAGGTGGGCTGATCCAAAAAGTCTTAAACTGATACCAACCAAACCAATCACCAAATGATTGCAATTTAGCAGCTCAGCAGCTCTTTGTGAGCTACGCTGTAACAGCTAAAATGGGTTCTTGATTTGTAATTCGAAAATGCATGCCAGACCAAAGAGCTGCGCCCGTGCAGAAGAGGGGAGCCCAACACCCAAAACCCAAGCAAACAAAGGAGAACCGAGTCCAGCAACAGCCCATATCAGTAGTGAATGAAAAGAGAGCCCAGGCATAAAACAGGAGCAACTTGACAAAAAGAAGCAGGCGAGTAAGGTAACAAACAAAGACGTGCCTGATATGGATGAAATCAGCAAACTAAACCTCAACAAGCAAGGTAGAATTTCCGCAAACCTTGGCCCACTTAATCAGAAGCATGCCTCTTTCTCTATCGATATAGAGTGTGGATGTGTCAGTGCACATATGTGTATTGTTTGTACCTTGGTTCTACACTGACCCTGTGCCAAATCCTGGCGGCTGCAAGCAGCAACGCCGCCCCATTGTGTACAGTGCCTCGCAGGCCTGATGCAGTGTCTGGCACTCGCCTCCACGGCCCCACCAACAGATATTTGATTCATGTGCGAAGCTCAGTCCAGATCTGATGCGCTCTCAAAGGTTCAAGTTCGGAAAACGGTTCCAAAAGGCGGAGTCAAGAGCCTACAGTGCCTACCTTTGGAGGTTTTGATACAAAGCGATGTCTTTTAAAGAATTCGCAAAATATTTCAAAATCTTTGTGTGAGTAGCGTCCATTCCTGTCGAGTTTTGACTAGATCCCCCCCTCCAAACCGGTCCTCCGACACTCAGGGCCAGCAATTGAATTGGGTCATCGATGGACGGCAGGCAGAGCAAGGGGGGAAATAGTCAAACTAATGCCTCAAGCAATGAAAGTGACAAGGAGATCCCAGAAAGGTGAATGAAACAGTTTTCAGATCAATCTCTAGCAGGACATGATATCTCAGGGGGTCGCTGGATATTTCTTTCCCTTCCTCATTGACCATTTGCCCTCGGCCTTTTCTTCATGGAACTCCGGCTTGCAATTTTTGATGCATACCCCAACGTTGTCAGATGATTTGTTTCCAAAGCCGCTTGCAGGTGAATGTAGCTGTGGAAGATGCTGCCAGATTCTAAGAAAGATGCCATGCACTTTTTGCCGTGCTTCTGTGGTATTGGAGGTATCCTGCATTCACATCTTTGTTGATTGTTGACATGTTTCTCGCCAAATATGTTCAATGATATTTAAGATTTATATGCAGATGATGTGATATGATATGAGTGTTCCATTCTGTCCTTTCATTGGCCTTTCCGCTTAAATATGGCATGCCCTTAGCTGAGGTGAAGGCCATTGTGCCCCACGCCAGCTCTCAGATGCAGCTGCGCACCTCGCGCGATGCCTTGGCACACGTCCGAGACTGGGGCGAAGAGGGCGATCGCTACGAGGCACGGATAGCAGAAGAGAAGCAGAAGAGAAGCCCTGACACATCTGACACATCCAAGAGTTCAGAGCAAAACATTGCAAAATCGAAATTGCTGTGTCCTGATATGTCCTGATGCTAATCATTGTCATTGTCACGTTGGAGTTGGCCAAGTGTGAAAGACGACATTGCCTGTGACACACCTAGTATCCATGCGATCCATGGCAGGTGAAGCTCTTCATCTCTGGGCGTTATCGCGCTGTAACCTGGTCCAAGATCTGAGCAGCTCCGTGCTCCCTTGATCCAAGAGATTTGACACTACAATGTGGGCCAGATGCCTGAGAACATTTAGGAGCCAATTCAACCCAACTATAATATGAAAGTGTGAGGTTTGGATCTACGATCCCAGACCAGGAACTAGGCAAAATGAAGCACGTTGACACACACACACTGTTGATTTTTTGGAAGTGAACTGCAATGACGATGTGGTTGTACACGCCTGGTAGAATTCCTGAGTCCATCATCCTTGATAAACAGGTGAAACCAGGTCCAAATCATTAATCAGCAAGGTGGTTCTTGGGTTAGCCACATCCCATCGCGGAAAAGGAAAGACATGATTAGGCAGGTACGTCGATCCAGCGTCCCGGATCGATATCACAGAATGTCATAGCCGTCTTCGTTGGCTGCAGAACTATGACATTCCCTGCAGCCCCCTGCTGTTAAGTAGTCTTTGGCGCATGAATTCGGAAAACATAACGTGCATAGTCTTTGGCGCATGAATTCGGAAAACATAACGCGCATAGTCATCAAATGTCCAGTTGTAGTTTTCTGCATGTGAATAGCAGTGTACACACACACAAAGGCCTTCACATGGAAGGCAAATTCTGAAAGACTGCCTAATGAAGTAAGCAGATCACGTCAATATAAGCAACGTTGAACTCAGTCGAAAATGAAATTCATGCTTGGGATTAGGTGTATACGCACCTGCATCTTCATGGACAGGTCTTTCCAAAGAAGGCACTCTGAGGTAGCGGCGTGTAGAGCAAGTAGACCACGTAGATCAAAGAAATCGCGATAAATAAAGTCGAAATGGAAAGGACATGGTTAGATTAAAAGGTGTTAATTGTTATTGGCGAAATGATTGAAAATGATACAATCCAAAGTTTGTATTAGCGAAATAATTGAATATGATGCAATCCAAAGTTATCGTGCCCTTGTCCCTCACGAACATCAATTGTTTGTTGCAGATTGCGCAACACTTTGCGTGTGGAGAGCGGTATACACATATATCCATATGTCTTCATAAGGAAGGTGACACTTCTGGGTTGCCGACGCGTGGAACAAATAGAGCAAGGACAGTATAACTTTGGAGTGTTAAAAAGTGAAGATAACTGCACTTCAATTGAAACATGGATACCACGAAATGAAATGGACACAAATCGATTGTATTCTTGTTCTTCCACAAATCCGTTTAAAATGAACGTTTATTAGTTGTCTATGGACGAAGGGCAGAATTCGCCAAAAACTGAGATTCCGACGCGTAGAACACGTAGGTCAGGTGGTTGAGATAGAACGCAGTGATGAAAACAGTAAATGGATTGATTAAATCACAGTTATATAACACTTAAGCCAGTGTGTTGCAGTACCGTGAACCATATAGAGTAGAACAACGGACGTAAACTAAGCTGGAGAACTGAATATAATCAATTACGGAAAACAAATATCACACTGCGAGCCAGGCGTTTTGGGTGGGATGTTGCAGAAAACGTTTGAACAGTTGCAAAGTTGCAATTGGAATGAAAAGCACAAAACCAAAATGCAGCTACGACGGCTTCTTTTCAGTCAAACGGTGTCAATTGTTGTCTGGTCCATTTGTGTCCAAAACTGTTGATCTTGAAGACGTTGTTGTGCCAAATTGGATTCCACTGTCATGATGCGATCCATGAGATACACTATGGGTCCTGCATGATCAATACTCTGAGCTTCCAATCTATATTCTCCTACAATGCCTTTGACAGTCAACGATAATCCGGATGGTGAAGTAGGCGTACGTCTTTCCGCATGTTCAGCTGGCAACGTGATGGGAACCGGTGATACTCCTGATTTTGCTGAGGACTCCGCGATAGGTTATATCTTGGGGGTTGCTTGGTGAGGTCCATGTTCAACTGTACGTGAAGGATGTGAGGGGGGAGGTGAAGGAAGGGGACCGGGCGGAGTCTGTAGAACTGGTGCATGTCCGGGAAATGGTGAAAATGCAGGTGTCGCCCGTGGTACAAATGGAGCTGCTGCACACGGTGAAGACAGTGATACCATCGGTTGTGACGGAAGATACGCAACGGTAGCACTCAACGGCGGTCCATTGGCAGCTTTGCTTCTTGCATGGAGTTCCATATCGCGAAAAAGTCTGCTGAACACGAAAGAAGAAATGAGTTGTTCAAGAATTGTCAGTACATTTAGCGCATGGTGTGTTATGACGAATGATGTGTAGAAATGAAAAGCAACAAATTGACTTAACATGTCAAAGAGCTTGCTATGAGCCAAGGGAATGCATTACCCAGATTGAAAACGCATCAAAATCATGTATCAACTTGCGCATGATCGAAAACATGAATCAAGATCGTACACACATCTGCAGCGATAAGGTCCCTACCGTGTTTGACATTCTGCTTGGTTTGAGCATCACAAACTATGTGTGTCCGCACACTTTTGTGATAGGTCTTCCTATATTCTAGATCTCTTCAAATTGATCTCTTGTCCTCACAATTGTAAATTGATTTGAAAGAGAAGGTGAAAACTCATAAAATGACAGTAAGAAGTAGGGTTCCCGGCCAATAAAATCCTTCGGCACATGGCCACCTTCGCCCTATGGGCACCATTCGCCCGTTGGGCACCCCCTTCACATGGAAGGCAAATTCTGAAAGACTGCGTGTAGAGCAAGTAGACCACGTAGATCAAAGAAATCGCGGTAAATAAAGTCGAAATGGAAAGGACATGGTTAGATTAAAAGGTGTTAATTGTTATTGGCGAAATGATTGAATATGATGCAATCCAAAGTTTGTATTAGCGAAATAATTGAATATGATGCAATCCAAAGTTATCGTGCCCTTGTCCCTCACTAACATCAATTGTTTGTTGCAGATTGCGCAACACTTTGCGTGTGGAGAGCGGTATGCACATATATACATATGTCTTCATAAGGAAGGTGACACTTCTGGGTTGCCGACGCGTGGAACAAATAGAGCAAGGACAGTATGACTTTGGAGTGTTAAAAAGTGAAGAGAACTGCACTTCAATTGAAACATGGATACCACGAAATGAAATGGACACAAATCGATTGTATTCTTGTTCTTCCACAATTGAACGTTTATTAGTTGTCTATGGACGAAGGGCAGAATTCGCCAAAAACTGAGATTCCGACGCGTAGAACACGTAGGTCAGGTGGTTGAGATAGAACGCAGTGATGAAAAACAGTAAATGGATTGATTAAATCACAGTTATATAACACTTAAGCCAGTGTGTTGCAGTACCGTGAACCATATGGAGTAGAACAACGGACGTAAACTAAGCTGGAGAACTGAATATAATCAATTACGGAAAAACAAATATCACACTGCGAGCCAGGCGTTTTGGGTGGGATGTTGCAGAAAAACGTTTGAACAGTTGCAACAGTTGCAAGGTTGCAATTGGAATGAAAAGCACAAAACCAAAATGCAGCTACAACGGCTTCTTTTCAGTCAAACGGTGTCAATTGTTGTCTGGTCCATTTGTGTCCAAAACTGCGGGCAATCGAAATGATCTGAGGAATGCATTCGCGGTATCTAGGTGCCTGAAGGGTATGAAGGGCGAGCAGGTCTTGAACTTGAGGAAGTTGAAGTTCACGAGGAAAAGTATTTTGTAAAATTAGACGTGTTCGAGCAATGAGACCTGTATACATGGAGCTTCTAGGTCCAAAAACCAGCGGAAGTGCGTATCACTGTGTCCCAAGGCAATACCGATGTAATGGTACGTTGATGTGGATTGATGTTGAATCCAAGTGCATCAAAACCCTGTACTTCTTCCAAAAGAATGGGCGAGGTGTAGAAGTCCAAATTCCAAAAGCAAGTTTGTCGAAGGCGATCAGTGAGTTGTTGTGGACCCAAAAGCAGACGGTTGTCAACATAACGAAAGGAACTAAAAAGTTTTCCAGAAAAAATGGCTTGTCCAAAAGGCATGCTGTAGGTGTGCTCTCGATGTAGGGCAACTAGTGAACATACAACCGGGGCCCACTGTGAGCCCATAGATGCGCCTTGTATCTGTCGGTAGCTAACACATCCCAGTGAAAATAAGCTATGGCGAAGGAGGTACTTCACAAGACTATGGTCTCAATTATTGGATTGGTTTGAAGTGTTCGCTCAGTAGAAAACCTCGAAAACATGAATCAAGATCGTACACACATCTGCAGCGATAAGGCCCCTACCGTGTTTGACATTCTGCTTGGTTCGAGCATCACAAACTATGTGTGTCCGCACACTTTTGTGATAGGTCTTCCTATATTCTAGATCTCTTCAAATTGATCTCTTGTCCTCACAATTGTAAATTGATTTGAAAGAGAAGGTGGAAACTCATAAAATGACAGTAAGAAGTAGGGTTCCCGGCCAATAAAATCCTTCGGCACATGGCCACCTTCGCCCTATGGGCACCATTCGCCCGTTGGGCACCCCCTTCACATGGAAGGCAAATTCTGAAAGACTGCGTGTAGAGCAAGTAGACCACGTAGATCGAAGAAATCGCGATAAATAAAGTCGAAATGGAAAGGACATGGTTAGATTAAAAGGTGTTAATTGTTATTGGCGAAAAGATTGAATATGATGCAATCCAAAGTTTGTATTAGCGAAATAATTGAATATGTTGCAATCCAAAGTTATCGTGCCCTTGTCCCTCACGAACATCAATTGTTTGTTGCAGATTGCGCAACACTTTGCGTGTGGAGAGCGGTATACACATATATCCATATGTCTTCATAAGGAAGGTGACACTTCTGGGTTGCCGACGCGTGGAACAAATAGAGCAAGGACAGTATAACTTTGGAGTGTTAAAAAGTGAAGATAACTGCACTTCAATTGAAACATGGATACCACGAAATGAAATGGACACAAATCGATTGTATTCTTGTTCTTCCACAAATCCGTTTTAAAATGAACGTTTATTAGTTGTCTATGGACGAAGGGCAGAATTCGCCAAAAACTGAGATTCCGACGCGTAGAACACGTAGGTCAGGTGGTTGAGATAGAACGCAGTGATGAAAACAGTAAATGGATTGATTAAATCACAGTTATATAACACTTAAGCCAGTGTGTTGCAGTACCGTGAACCATATAGAGTAGAACAACGGACGTAAACTAAGCTGGAGAACTGAATATAATCAATTAAGGAAAACAAATATCACACTGCGAGCCAGGCGTTTTGGGTGGGATGTGGCAGAAAACGTTTGAACAGTTGCAAAGTTGCAATTGGAATGAAAAGCACAAAACCAAAATGCAGCTACGACGGCTTCTTTTCAGTCAAACGGTGTCAATTGTTGTCTGGTCCATTTGTGTCCAAAACTGTTGATCTTGAAGACGTTGTTGTGCCAAATTGGATTCCACTGTCATGATGCGATCCATGAGATACACTATGGGTCCTGCATGATCAATACTCTGAGTTTCCAATCTATATTCTCCTACAATGCCTTTGACAGTCAACGATAATCCGGATGGTGAAGTAGGCGTACGTCTTTCCGCATGTTCAGCTGGCAACGTGATGGGAACCGGTGATACTCCTGATTTTGCTGAGGACTCCGCGATAGGTTATATCTTGGGGGTTGCTTGGTGAGGTCCATGTTCAACTGTACGTGAAGGATGTGAGGGGGGAGGTGAAGGAAGGGGACCGGGCGGAGTCTGTAGAACTGGTGCATGTCCGGGAAATGGTGAAAATGCAGGTGTCGCCCGTGGTACAAATGGAGCTGCTGCACACGGTGAAGACAGTGATACCGTCGGTTGTGACGGAAGATACGCAACGGTAGCACTCAACGGCGGTCCATTGGCAGCTTTGCTTCTTGCATGGAGTTCCATATCGCGAAAAAGTCTGCTGAACACGAAAGAAGAAATGAGTTGTTCAAGAATTGTCAGTACATTTAGCGCATGGTGTGTTATGACGAATGACATGTAGAAATGAAAAGCAACAAATTGACTTAACATGTCAAAGAGCTTGCTATGAGCCAAGGGAATGCATTACCCAGATTGAAAACGCATCAAAATCATGTGTCAACTTGCGCATGATCGAAAACATGAATCAAGATCGTACACACATCTGCAGCGATAAGGTCCCTACCGTGTTTGACATTCTGCTTGGTTTGAGCATCACAAACTATGTGTGTCCGCACACTTTTGTGATACTCATAAAATGACAGTAAGAAGTAGGGTTCCCGGCCTTTTAATATCCTTCGGCACATGGCCACCTTCGCCCTATGGGCACCATTCGCCCGTTGGGCACTCCTTCGGCTTATGCCACCCTTCAATTGTCCTTGACCCCCCTTCGGCTATTGCCATCACTTCTAGCAGCCCCTATGGCTACTCGCTCAACTTCTGCCTCCGTAGAGGGCGGATTCGGCACACTATGCCAAGATTGTTCTTCCCCATTAGGGATGATAAGGTCATGGTCTGTATAGGACACATGACTAATGCACACTGTTGATTTTTTGGAAGTGAACTGCAATGACGATGTGGTCGTACACGCCTGGTAGAATTCCTGAGTCCATCATCCTTGATAAACAGGTGAAACCAGGTCCAAATCATTAATCAGCTAGGTGGTTCTTGGGTTAGCCACATCCCATCGCGGAAAAGGAAAGACATGATTAGGCAGGTACGTCGATCCAGCGTCCCGGATCGATATCACAGAATGTCATAGCCGTCTTCGTTGGCTGCAGAACTATGACATTCCCTGCAGCCCCCTGCTGTTAAGTAGTCTTTGGCGCATGA